>CAKALU010040363.1:0-45260 GCA_916700995.1 Hozukius guyotensis
ATTTTAATAATTTATTTATTTATTGTGTTGAGTTGAATGTGCTACTTATTTTGTACTGTAATTACCTTGTGCCTTTTCTATCTTTTTTCTTTTCTTAAAGCTGACTCGGCGTAAACTGCTCAGAATTCCAATGTACTTAGGTGCAAATGGCAAATAAAACTCTTGAATCTTGAATCTTGAAAACAACCTAAAAACATCCATTTTACCCTGGCTCTCTCTCAGCCCTTAAAATCTATAAAAAGTACACTTGATAAATATCACAATAAATGTCAAGACAATACCTGAGAATAAAATGATAAAACAACCTAAAAACATCCATAAAACAATCCACAGCTCTGCATTCACTTAGTGCTACTGTTCAGTAGTCTGACCACCTGAGGGTAAAAACTATCCCTGAGGCGAGAGGTCCGAGCTCTAGTGCTCTGTAGGCGCTTCCCTGAAGGGAGATAAGAGAAAAAGAGAAAAGAGTATATGCTGGATGACTTGTGTCCATCACTACATTTCAGACAGGAAAAAAGTACTCTTTAATCTAACTCTTATTGTACCTTTACTCCACTAAATTTACCTTTTGCAGCTGTAAATACCAGTTAATGTTAGGTACAAAACATATAGCCTATTTTTCTTATAAAATATGATGCATTGTTATATATTCATCTTTAGAAAAAAAAACTAAATAAGTATTAAAGTTAGCTCCACATATGACAGAATTAAAATGCTGCTTACACATTAATGCAGCAATGATGATAATCCAAGAATTTCATACATAAAACAATACTCTGAAAGCACACTGTTTACTTTTGACACTTTAAAGAGGCTATAATTAACAATAATTATTATTATACATAATAATAATAATAATATTTTTGAATTTTATCAACAGTGTATCAATGTGAAACAATGTGACACTATGAAAGGGGTTTGCTGGAACCAGAGAATCATCACATGAATCTGCATCTCCCCTTAGCTTTAGTAGTTTACTAAGTTTTACTAAATACAACTTTTAATTAGGCTATTTGTAATGGAGTATTTTTGCATTTTGCATGCTACATTTACTTAAATTAAACCTGCAGAAGGCAGAATACTTTTGTCATCATTGGGCAACAATTCCATAATAACCTTTCAGCATATTGTAATTCAAGTGTTCTGGGAGATAACTACACTTCTGCACCTACTCATGGCTCTGTATTTCCTCAACTGATCTCAACATGGCTGCCGGCTCACAAACTTTCTCATTTTACAGCTAAACAGTACACTACAAGATGTTTCTGAAAACATTTGAGGCGAGAAATAGGCATTACAGTAACAGAATATTGATTCATATTTGATCAGCGCTGCCTAGTTTGACCGTTTGATCGGAGTTCGCGAGTGATTGACAGTTGCTGAGAGACGGCAAGGCTCCAGCTCATCTCTGATTGGTTGTTTTCCTCCAGTCTGTGAAATCTTGCAGATGCCATTAGGAGCACCGGAGGACACAGAGGCACATGATTTTTTTCAGATTACCTGTCTCATGTACTACTGTCAGGATAAAGTGACCGTTTTATAAAAATAACTTTTTTTAATTATATTTGCTCTAATTCTACCCCCTGCTGCTTTAAATTAAGGATTTCAAGACTTCCCCCTCCACTGTACTAAATGTGCCAAAATTTAAAAATACTTTACTACAAGTAAAGGTCAGCACCTCTATAACTAGTAATGCTAGCTGTACAATGAATGCACAAGTGAAAAGGTACACAGTGTGCCTCTGAAATGTAGTGCAGTAGAGGAATGATTGATTAAAGTAGAAGTGCTTGAGTAAATGTATAACTGGGGACTTCTGTGTAACTGAGCTGACGATGAGGTTGAAAATGAACTTTTTAGTGAGACAAAGGAAAAGGAAAGCTACAGGAAGTAACTTGACAGAGATGAAGCAAGCAGAAGTGAAATGAAGCGGAGGTCACTTAATGTGAGTGTTGCGCAGAGGGGCTGTCTTCGAATATGAATTGTTAACTCAATGCTTTTTGTTTGTCCTGGATGAATGAGAACCAGCCTCGAGCTATTTGTTGTAGTGTTAGCCCTGGGCTGAGATGCAAATGTGACAAGCGTTACTTGGGGGGAATATGGAGGAAGGAACTAAAGTGAATTGGGATCCTGGGATCTGGGGCCCTTAAGATGATAGGTGTCAGGCTTGTTTCTCATCATAGCCTTGTTAATAAAGGCCTCTCTTTTGTTTTTCTGTGCAGTTTGCTGGTTTCTGCTCCTGCCTGGATTGAGAGTCAATTTCAGTGATAAATACTTTTTACACAAGTACAGTTTTGAATGCAGCAGGGCTTTTACTCTTAAATTACGGTGTATTTCGACCTTTGCGTCAGTAAAGGATCTGAAGACTTCATTCTAGGGCTGTCAAAGTTAACGCAAATTCACTTTAACGGCACTAATGTCTTTAACTCATTAAGGCAACTTGGGATTTTTAGGTTGTCGCAGGCTCAGTTTTAAAGCTAGAGCGCCAATTCTGGCATCATATGAAACTAGTAATAAATATAGTAATAAAGTAATAAATATATACATACATTTGCATAAAGCAAGCATATTTGCCCACTCCCATGTTGATAAGAGTATTAAACACTTAACAAATCTCCCTTTAAGGTAAATTTTGAACAGATAATAGATGTGCGATTAATTCATTAATATTATCTTATTACCAAGTGATTACTGTGTAAGCAGCTATGTTAGCTGGTAGAGGTGAAGCTACATTTGACTACTTTATATACTGCTGGGTAGTTTAATCTACACCAATAGATTATTATTCTATAAACTGATCTTATTATTTGTATTGGGTTTATTGTATATATGATTTTTTTTGTATATTGTTTGAACCCAAATGTTTTGTCTTTTTGTGTCAATAAAATAACATAATAGGTAAAGTCACCAGTAATATGGTTGTCAGACAAGTACAATTTTCCTCACGAAAATGGAGTGTAGTAGAAGTATAAAGTAGCATAAAATGGAAATACTCAAGTAAAGTACAAGTACCTTTAAATCATACTCGAGTAAATGTACTTAGTTACTTTTCACACCTTAAAATCAATGACATTTTCATCTGTCTACATATCTGTCCATCGATAAATAAATAAGACCAGTATGTTTCTTTTTCCTGTGCATCAGTGCTTTTTATTGCAATAATACATCTGCATGTTAATATATATTTACACACACACACACACACACCCTCACACACACACACACACATATCATCAATGGTCAGAACAAAACAAGAACTTTGGACAATAAGCACTAAAACACATGACATGAGAAAAACCCCACAAATGAACCACCGACTGTCTAAACCTAGCTTCAAAAACACACACATGCTCACATTCAAAAGCACGTTCTGCCACCACACACACACACACACACACACAGTCACACACACGCTCTGACACACCAGACACATGCAGCGTTTGGTTCCCCACACATGCACAAGAGCAGACAAAAAAAAAAAAAAAAAAATGCTGAGATAAGTACTAAAGGTTTTTTTTGAGTCGATGTTAAAAGTGCAGAATATATATCTTTTATAATCTTTAACACTGATGATGCCGTAGCTACTGTACTGTACGAAACACAGACAGACAGGCCAACAACCCAACATTTACTTTCACTATTACAGTCACCTGGTAAAGTCAACATCTCCGGATCAATAGGGAAGAAGAATCATACTGATATACTTTAGACTTGAGACGGATCGTTTAAATTATTCTCATACTGTATTTTGTCTATATATACTATGTACAGAACATGAACGAGTTATATACTGTATATTTAAAGGGTTTACATTTACACATGGAACATTGTTTTTATAGCCACTACATATTCACTAAAAGCCTCTCATAGATTCAAGTCTTAAATATTCAAATGGCTTGGGGAGTTGTGTCAGTTGTTTTCTGTTTGTTCTGCTTGTGAGGATACATATCGTACTAACAATAACTATCTTTAGCAGGACGAGGGATATGCAACGAATACAACAAATACGATACCTGAAAACATACATGGCTCTTTTTTTGGGTTATTTTTCCGCACGATGCACAAAACAGCACTTTTTTTTTTTTTACAATCATCTATTGCAATTTCTTTACAGACAACAGACTTTTTTTTAAACAGTACGACTTCCAGTAGTTTGCTGTGATATGTCGATAAGTAAAGTTGATGGCGATGAAGAGGAGGAGGAGGGGCGGTGATACGGTGATATTGCCGACGGAAGCATGCTGAGATAATTTGTGTTTCCTCTCTTTGACCAGGTGTTTGTTTATAGACGGACGGACGGATTGATGGACAAGAGGGAGGTCTTTTCTTCTTCTCCCCCTCTTCCTCATTTTGTCCTATGGGTGGCATGTTGGTGGTGAGATGCTTGCTTCACTCCTCCGGGCCCCTCTATTCGTAGAAGCTGCGATCACTAGAAAGAGGAAAAAAAGCAGAAGAGGAGTTGTTTCAGTTTCCTGTTGGTTGTGTTGCGTTACTTCCCCCCTAATAAGACTCCCCTTTGAAGAGGGCCCCTACTCACACAACACCAGCACAACGCTGGGCGGTGTCTTGAGTAAAACAAAAAACCAGGAGCAGGATTTAACCGGCTATAAGACAAGAAGAGAGCCACAATATAGCACCATCACTCACTGATCTTTTGAGACTGATGCACTCTTCATATTGTGTACGAAGGGTTGCCATAATACCATCACACCATCCTCCTACACACCATCCAGAAATAGTGTTTAAAAGATTTCATTGGCTTTCACTCAGCCATCTACTCTGGGATTTCCACCAGGGATGGCCAGGTTAGGGTTGCACCAGCTATTCAGTGTAAGTTCTTAGAAACAACTAACTAGTTTCAAGTCATTTACTAAATCAGATTGCACATATAAAACTCAAAAATGTCTTATGCTGGGTTCATGTCATATGGATTGTAGACTTGGGAAAGATTCCTATGTTAACTTGTTCTAGCTATACCTACGAAAAGTAATGCACTGTAATTTGTATATATATATCCCACAAAATAAATTTGTATGTAATCCATTTAATCGGAAACCAAGAAGTATAAACACGCTGCTACAAATGCCACGTAGGGAGGAGGTCGGGGGGGATGGATGGGTGAAAAAACACCGCATTGCTGTTCGTACACTGTGTGAAACCAGAAGTCAAGGTTTATTTATTTGTTACGCCACTTTCAGAGTTATTTTAACCCAAACCATTATCTTTTTAAACCTTGCTAAATAGTTTGGTTGCCTAAACCTAACCAAGTTGTTTCCTGTGAAGACGGAAGTTTATTTTGAAAGACTGTATGCATGTAACGAGTGGAAATTGCGTCACGTGCAGTGGGCAACCTCCGAGGTCTGAGAAGTGAAGCCAATGTGGAAGTACCTTAAACTTGCATTCTTTCTAATAGCCAGCAGGGGGCGACTCCTCTGATTGTAAAAATAAGTCTGATTGTATTGAAGTCCATTAGAAAATGACCCTACTTCTCACTTGATTTATTACCTCAGTAAACATTGTAAACATGAGTTTATGGTCTCAATGGCTAGTTTCAAGTCTTCTTCAATACAGCATGATGTTCATTTAGTCAATTATGGTCCCATTAACCATAGACCCATAGACCATAAAGCAGGGTATGCTTTAGGGCGTTAATTAAATTATTCAATTTAGTGATGCGTTAATCTCCATTTAGTAAACACTTCATTATCTTACAACTACGCTAAGTTTGAACTTATGAAGAGCTGGTGCAACCGACTCCTGAAAGCTGTACCTTAAGAAGCAGGACTGAAAATGATATTCACAATATAAAAGCTAAAATATGCAAAAAAAAAACACTCTGTCACACTGTCTTAACACTCCATAGAATCACTCATGTTCAGAAATGAATACAATTGAGCTATAATGATATGTGAGTCATAAAATAGCTTGCAACAGTAAAATAATGATGATGGGGGAGTAAAATGCAATGCTTGCATGACATTTGGAATGTCATGTTACATAAATGTAATAAATATTATGAATGATAATGTCAGCTGTAGGGGCAGATTCATATTATGTAAAGCTACTTCCACACTAATAAGTTCTTGTTTTTAAACGCATAACTTTTGCTACGTTTATGCCTAGCGTCCACACTACTCCGGCGTTTTTGAACCCCTAAAACGGAGACGTTTGAAAACGCTGCTGACCTCGCTTTAGTTTTAAAACTCCAGGTTTGCTTTTAGTCTGGATGGACAGAAACGGAGCGCTTTGGAAACGATGACGCAGACGCCCACATTTGCTTCTTGATTTGGTCTTACCAAGTCATGACGTGTCCTTCCCTGATTCATCACATCCCATCAAGTGAACAAACGACATCAGCCTCGACCACCAGCGGTTAATTTCAATATGGATGAGGAGTAACAAGCGTCGCTGACCTTACTGTCTATGCTAGCAGCTGTTGTGCAATTAAATTCTGCATTTCATAATGCTAATACTGCCTACATGCACGAGGCAAGCAATTATTCGAGCACACAGCATCAATTCCCGTGTTTGATGCTGCTTCCTGTTTACACCGGCACACACAATGCCCAGTGTACGTGAATATGGTCATGTGATAGGCGTTTTCAGGCGTGGTTGTATCAAGCCCCCAGGAAGTGCGCCGGTCGACGATCCGGACTTTCGTAGTGGCCAAACAGCCAGTCACGTGATGCCGTTGGGCCCAAAAATACTTTTTCCCATAGACTTACATTGGGAAAGAGACGTCTGTAACTCAGCGGATACATTTTTTTGAGGTGAATCAACTTCCCAGTACGAACACTCTAATAGCCCTTATTTAAAAAATTAAGTTTTTAAAGTTGTAAAATGCACTAATAGCTGAATCCAGAGTTATTTCCCTTCCTCCGTTCATGTGAGTGAGACCCAGACTGAAGCTGGAGCGCAAGCCGTGACGACGGCGTGACGTTGGGACCCTGTGACCGAGTCATGTGACCGAGCGGACGCTACTGCGCATGTCCCAGTTGCCCAAGATCCGCCAAGATCCGGATACTTCTCCAGATGGAAGTCAAGCCATTTAGGCTTCATGCGCCAATGAGCAACTCTCACAGGAATGACCGGGGCCCAGCCTCCAACGCTGTATCCAGTTCTTTTAATACATCCATGGATTGTATAGACGGAGATTAATTCTGAAACGGCCCTAAAACGCTCGTCTGGACGGAGATCGTGTTTATTTTAAAATGAAAAAGTATTAGTGTGGGTGTAGCCTAAGATACACTGGGTGTAAAAATCTTATCAGTAATGTATGTATTTTGCTAATGAAAGATATGTGAAGATGGAGGGGCAAAGAGCTGGTCAAAGACAAGCGAGACTAAGCACTGGTGCTCTCTCCAATACCTTCAATGGTTTTACTGATCCAACCTTTATCAGTCTGATATATGACCAGTAGCTATTGTGGCTAACGTTAGCTAATAGTGGTTAGACATTGCTGTACTGATACTAAAGTTAATTTGCTGAATCTTCTCTCTTAGCATTTACCATTAGCATGTAAATGTCACTTTGTGCCACAGTGGGAACTGTTAGCCAAAGTGACATAGTCTTGCTTTAAACTTCAAACTGAGTGAGACATGATTGCACAAAAAAAAAAAAAAAATGCACCCTCATTGTAAAGGTTTCACATTTAAAATGCTCTGTTCACACTAAAACACCATTACAACAGTTATCTGAAGCTGCTACTGCATTCATCATCCTAGAGCAGTAAGAAAAAAAAGGTGTAGTTCTACTTTAAATGCTAATCTAATAGCTATCTGCTACAGGATTTGCACTCCTAACCTTCAGGCAATAGTCTCATTGCCTTGCTGTTGACCTTACCAGTGCACAGCGAGAGCGACCAACACCTTAAATTCGGATTTGATCGCCTTCGTTCAACCTGGTGATTGCAAAATAAAGCCGTTAAGGTCAATAGTTGGTGACAGCTTTTTTCTGCACGGTTAGAACTACTCCGTGTGCAGTGTGGAAATACAAGAATGTATAGTTTTCAAAATCAATATGTATTTTTGTGACATAACTGAGCTTGTTCAAAGTACATTCTGTCAATAATGTTCATGGAAATAACAATATACATACATTATAATAGTCTAAAGAAAACAAGCTGACAGGGTAATGAATGAATGAAACATAAAAATGGATGGAGATGAGAATAAAAGAAGAGGGTTTCAGTTGATGGAACCTGTTGACAAGCAATGAGAATGATTGTGATCGGTGCAGAGTGGTTGTACTCACGCCCCCTCGTCTCTGAGCAGAGTCAGGAACTTGGTCACTCTGTAATCCGGGTCCATCTGGAGAGGAAAGCAGAGGGAGACAGAGACTGAACAGTCTGTTGACAGTACAGACAACCAATAGTACAAATAATCAGCAAAAGTCAATATGTCTCATATCAGGAATCTTCCAGCTGGTGGCTTTGTGGAGGTCCACTAGAGCACTAAGCTTCAACCACCTTAAAGAAATAATTCCGACATTTTGGGAAATACGCTTATTCGCATTCTTGCCGAGTCTTCGATGAGAAGATTGATACCACTCTCACATTTGTCTGATAAATATATCTACTGTCAGTAGCCGTTAGCTTAGCATAAAGAGAAAAAACAGGGAAACAGCTAGACTGGCTCCATTTAAAAGTATAAAATCTTAAAGTAACAAAATCCAACTACCAGAACCACTAAAGCTCAGTAAATAATCTGTTACTTATCTAGTTTTCTTAATCTGTAATAAAACCCCAACACATTGTGGTTTTATGGGAGTTTATCAATGCTGGAAGAAGTACTCAGATCTTTTACTTAAGTCAAAGTAGCAATACCACAGTGTAGAAATATTATTTTACAATTAATAGTCCAAAAATACTAGCATCAAAATATACTTAAATTAAGAAAAGTATTCATTATGCAATAATTCTCATTTCTTAATAATATATATTATATCATTATATTATAATTACTGATGCATTAATATGTACATGACTTAAATTTTGAAGCTGGTAAATGCTGGCCTTATCTTTACTATATATCCTGCCGGGTAGCAGTCAAGTCTCATCTTTATCCATAATAAGACATCATAATGTATCTGTTAACTATATTTTGGGGTATTAATCTGAAGCGGCAATATAACTATTAATTAAAGGTACCAAATAAATGTAGTAGTGTAAAAAGTACAGTATTTGCCTCTGAAATGTAGTGGAGGAGAAGTAGAAGTAGCATAAAATGGAACTCAAGTAAAGTACAAGTACTTCAAATTTGTACTTAAAGGAGCAGTGTGTAGGATCTGACGGTATTTAGTGGTGAGGTTGCAGATTGCAACCAAATTAAACTTCTCCCGCGTTTCAAGTGTGTAGGAGAACTACGGTGGCCGACGCAAAAATGTGAATGGCCCCATCTAGAGCCAGTGTTTGGTTTGTCCGTTCTGTAATGTAGAAACATGGCAGCCGGCTCTGTGAAGAGAACCCGCTCTCTATGTAGACATGAACGGCTTATTCTAAGGTGACGAAAACACAACAATTCTTATTTTCAGGTGATTACTGTATACACTAAAGGAAACATACTTATTAATATAATATTCTATATCTGCCAATAGATCCCCCTAAATGCTACACACTGTTCCTTTAAGTACTGTACTTGACTAAATGCACTTCTTGGCCGGGTTGTGAGGTTGTTTTGAGGTAGTGGCCACACTCAGTTTTGCAAATGCCGTTCATGTGTGAAGGGAACCACAACAGGAAGTCAGGAAGTTTCTTAACGTACATGCTCTTAGACATACATGACAAGACACAGTTGTTCACGCTGGGGCCTTTTTAGTGATGTAGATAAGAAATTTCTTGGTTGTGGAAACACAAGGACGCAGCTAGCACCAAAGCCTCTCAAGCTCCTTAAAGATTCAGGTTATGTGAAACCCCAGGTTACAGGTGACTTTAACTAGTAATATTTAATTTATTTCAGCAATCCAAAAATTACTGTATTCCCAATTACCATGTAATTTCCTGTTTTCTTCTTGTTATGTTTTCTATCTAACATGCAACACATCACATCACAGCATCGGCATGCCGTTTCATGAGCTGCTTCACTGCTTTGTTGAGTCTCTCCCGTACCTGCAGTGACATCTCGATGAGCACGAGGAGCTTCTTGATGCCGATCCAGACTCGCTTCCCTTTGAGCTGATGTGCGATGCTGGCCCGCTCTTTATCCGTGAAGCTCCCCAGCAGCTACACAGACAACAAAGACTTTAGAATTAAGGTGGAGATTTTCAATAACCTTCAAAACCTCCGACCGAAAAACAAAAATATAGAAGGACCGCTGGTGAAAACATCCTTTTAATTATGTTCAAGCCACTTACATTTTTTCAGTGAATGTAGTTTTTTCCTCACATACACTAAAGGCTATAGAGTCGGCTCTTTCAAGGCTGTGTGTGCATGAATGTGTGCTCTTGAGATTGGGGGATGGTTATGTATAATGCACCGCAGTAATTCACGAACGAATCGTTCTTGTTGAACGCCTCTCTCTCTCTCGCATGTGTGTGTGTTAGTACCTCTAAAGCGTCGACTAGCTGCTCCCCAGTGGAGATGTTGGGGATGTGGATGGTGGTGCTGAAGGCGTCCAACATCTCCATCTCCTGCAGCACATCCTTCCTGCTGGTGGTGCCAATGATGAGCAGCTTCCGGCCCTGCAGGAGGAATAAATGCTCTGTTTTGTACTTCGTTAATTACACTACATGGCACATTCTTCAGTCAATTTCCGTGACGAGTGGAGATTAATGGTCCATTCACAAGCTCAAAAATGTAATACATGTGAGTTTCGACAGCTATAACCACGGGCACAGCAAATTTATTTGGGTCATGGTTAGATATGATCTAATTAAAAAGGAAAAAAACAAAAACAGAATTTAAAGATACAGAGATATATAGGACTCCAGCTAAATCTAATCATATGTTGATGCAGTAAAAAAATAAAAGCAAAACTTATGGGAGAAAACTGAAACAGAAAATAAAATCGTATAGGGTAATATTTTACTATTGCTCGATTATGACATAATATACAGCTGTCATCTTAAAGCTAGGGATGGTAATGTTCTTCAAAAACATTTTTTTGTCATATTTGTTGAAATTCTCATTACATCCAAACAGCAATCAATAAATCAAATACTGTGACAAAAAAAAAAAAAATCTGGTATCTGTGTAATAAGCCCATCCAATCATTTAGTTTTGGCCCGAATGAACTCTGACCTTTGGCGGAGCTTTCTTCAGCAGCACCAGCAGAGCCTGGAGCACCAGGTTGGAGAAACGAGGCCCGATGGGGACGTAGTCCAGCAGACGCTCGATGTCGTCCACCACCACACAGCTGAGCTGTGACTTATAAGCATCATCAAAGACCTGAAACAGAGCGAGGGAGGGAGAGAGGAGGATTGAAGAAATGGTCAAAAGAAAGAGGCATGGAGTCTGTTGTTGTTTGTTAAAACACACTGCAGCACTTACCTTTTTGATTGCCTGGCACTTGGAGATCTCTGAGTGTCCAATCATCTTTTCTGGAGAGCAGATCTTAATGAAGGGGAACTGCGAGTCCTCTGCAATCTGAGCTGCCAAGGCTGTCTTTCCACTGTGGGGTGGGCCTGGAGGTGTGGGAGTCGAGAGGAGAGGAGGGGTACAATTTACGGGCTGTCGGCATGTGTTTGTATTTGTATGTGTGAAAGCTGGGGTGTCATTTAGTGCAGATAGTCGTTTTCTCTATTTGAATGCATTTTACTTAAAGGAAAACTGGCTTATTTCAATCTGGGGGATTTTCCCATGAATCTGGTTATTATCACTTTGCACGCGCCACCTCCGTCTTAGAGATTTGGGGAAATGAGGACTCTCGCAAAACAACATATACAATATAACGTGTTTATATATAATCAGGGCAAGGCAAGTAGCATGAGCCTCCTACAGCTGGCCGTTTCAGGCGGCTGCTTTCTGCGTTTAATTTCAGTCAGACTCAGAGACAAGCATTTGAAATGATTCATGTAAAAAACATGTCTGATTGTGGATTACAAGGCCTATTGAAGGGCGGACACGGGTCATGGGGTATAACACAGTGTAACTGGACCTGCGTTGCTATTGGCTCAATTTTGACGAGTGCAGACCAGATTTTACTGCGCATGTGTTGTACCCCAATGATATGACGCGTTGATGACACGTGACATCTCCTCTTCCCACCCTCCTTGGTAGATTACAGGAAGAGACGGGGAGAAGGACATGCCCCCTCTCCATCAACAGGACTACGGTGGAGAGAGTCAGCAGCTTCAGGTTCCTCGGGGTTCACAGCAGTGAGGACCCGACCTGGACTCACCACATAGACACCATCACCAAGACAGCAAGACAGCGGCTCTACTTCCTACACAGGCTGAGGAGGTTCAACATGGACTCCAGGATACTCTGCTGCAACTTCTACAGGTGCACCATCGAGAGTATCCTGACCTGGTATGGCAGTGGCACCGTTCTCAACCGTAGGGCTCTACAGAGGGTGGTGAAAACTGCACAGCACAACACCAGGATGGAGCCGCCATCCATGGAGGACATCTACACCCAGCGGTGTATGAAGAAGGCCAACAGGATTATAAGGGGTGTAAGAAAATATTGAAAATATCGAATATCGTTCAATGATACTGTATCGATTCTCAAAAACGCAGTATCGATTTTTAATTAATAACAGTTTACATGCAAAGATTGACTGAGTCAATACTTAATTTCATTTGTAAAGAGATGCACCGTCTCAGTGTATGTGCCCTCTCAAAGTAGTGCTATGATGTTGGATGTTACAGGGACTGTGATAAAGGCAAATGCAGATCCCACTGTTCAGATTGCATGAAAAAATAAACTTTTTTTATTCAGATTGTATGCATATAGTGGTGTTCTTTTTACTATGACAGTTTTCCTAAAATTAAGTTTAAAAAATTGCAATATATCGCCTTTCTTATAGTATTGCAATATATCGCAATACAGTATATTGAATCGTAACCCCTGTATCATGATAGGTATCGTATCGCCAGATTCTTGCCAATACACAGCCCTAAGGATAATTACAGACCTCAACCACCCCAGCCACAAACTGTTCTGCCTGCTGCCGTCTGGGAGACGGAACCACAGCATCCGGTCCCACACAACCAGGCCCAGGGACAGCTTCATCCCGCAGGCCATAAGACTGCTGAACTCCTGAGCTCATCACGCGTCACTTTACCTTTATACACTTTATATACTGTTTTACAAACGGTTACACTTCTGTGTATATATGTATATACAGTATATACATATTTATTACTTCTCTATACATACTAAATTCCTATTTACACCTCTGTGTACATATATTACTTCTCATCATGCATATACTATGTATACCACATCCTGTTTACATTCAGTTTTCCCATCTGAAATACTGTCTTCATCTAAATTACAAATTTACATTACAAATTTACATTACTATTTTACATTTACTTATGTTTATATTTATTTTAACTGCACTATTTTATGCCTTAGATTATTATTATCATCATTTACTTTTACTTGTGTGATTTCCCCATTTATCGTATATAAATATGATTTTTATATACATATTTTATGAGCATTGTTGAAGGAACCTGAGAACAAAGATTTCCGTTCGACAAATGACAAATAAAGAACTTTGGAGCTTGAACCTAGTGGGACCCATAGAGTCACATTTATGGGAAATACGCCAGCTTGAAATAAACCATACATTTGTTTAGTGCTATCTTTCTATATTTGAATGTGTAAATCTTTGTATTGGTCTCACTGGTCTGGGAGAAACTCAGGAAATTGGATTCAATCTTGTGGAAAGTTAGACAATATCAGTAATTTTGCCAAAAACTATGAAAATGTAGTGCCATCTACTGTATTTTTGTGTATGTTTTCTGGTTTCTTACCTTCCAACAGCACTGCCACCAGCGGTGTGCGATCACTGTTCTTGGTCTGCTGCACCAGCAGCTCTCCGTCATCCAGGACGTGAGTGACCGGGTCGCCCCATTTGATGATGCCGTTCATGATGTAGTTGGAGTAATCCTCCTGGTTTGTACCAAACGCCTTTATAAAAACACAAGGAAGGGTTAGGAACGGTGTTCAGCCTTTTCAGATTATAGGATTAAACTGTATTCTGCAATTCAGGGACATAATCTCTAAAAAGACCAGGTACATACAGGTTTTATGTCATTGTTGAGGGATCCAAAGAAGTCACTTCTGGTGACCTGCAGCTTCTCTGCCTTCTCCATGTCCACTTCCACTGTAGATGTGGCCTGGAAAAGAATATATACAAACACATACAGTATATAAACACATACAACTGTATCAAAACAATGTCAGGATGGCATTGTGTCCAGATGCCTTCAGACTTTTTTAAAGACCAGACTGAGTTGTTTTCTGTGTTTTGGGTTTTCTATACTGTGTTTTCCCTCCTTTGCCCATCTACACACCTTCTTGGTCTTTGTTGGATCCTTGATTTTGTTATGAAAGTTTCAGTTTAACCTTGCCTGCATTGGAGGTTGAATTAAAATGATGTTCTCCAAGTTCCTGTTGTCTGTGATCTCCTGCATTTGGGTTCACCTGCTCTACTCTCCCTGACAAGTTCAGTTTACTTGTCGTGAGGAGTACGACTCAGCCTGTGAAAACAGTTTTATAATATGTCCTGTGGCTCTGGAGGTAGTGCTTCAAAGTCTGAAACAATAAACCTGATGATGCCATGTTACTGTTTAAGATGTGGGCATTTAGGAGGCAGCACTGGGTCGCACCAGCTATGTGTAGGTTCAAATGTTGCCTAGTTTGAACATAATTTCTAGCTTAAGTCTGAGTTTACGAGTTACTAAACATTTGAGTGGTTGCACCAGCTGAAATAGTTCCAACGTAGGCGTAAATTACTACTTAAATCTTACACCTAGCTTGGGCTAGGTGTAAAATAGCGGTTGGCATGGCGCATTGTTTTGAGAGGTGGGATAACTTTGTTGGATAAGGAGGAGCAAATTATACAAGCTGTTATACCGGCGTCGGCAACACGCACACACATGATAGATTACAACTCTTGGACATTCATGATGACTGATTTATACATTACGCTTTCGTTTTCCATGAGCGGATACAGAGGATTACCGACCTGCTGGCAGCAGATTACATGAACATGATTCATGATTCAATTCAAGTGCATACATGTACTGTGTGTGTAAAGCAATAAGAGTAGTCGCAGTATCGTTATGTCAGCGCTGTGTAATAAGGCAAAATAAAGTGCATAGCTATTCATATAAAATAACACATAAGTGGCCAACTACATATAAATACAGTAAATCTGTGCCACATTGACGGTCTTTTTTTTTACCTAAAAAAAATATTATAGAGAACATATTTAAGTAGGGACTTCTCACTGCAGTAGCATCCCAACCCATCCCTAAAGCAAACTTTGTGTATTTGAAAGTGCAAAGTGACCTTGATGTGTCGGTTCATGGCGGTGGACTGAGCGGCCCTGACCAGCCCCTCCAGCTCCGCACCGCTGTAGTTCTTAGTGTCGGCTGCCAGCTCCTTGATGTCGACGTCGGGAGCCATCAGGTTGAAGCTTCGCATCTTGTTGGTGTGGATGGTCAGGATCTGGACACGCCCCTTCTCATCAGGCAGACCTGGTGGTGAGACAACGACGAGGCGGCGAGGGACAGAGGAAGATGGGGAGAACAGAAAAGATGTACAGGGGTATGGAGAGGAGAGACATGAGTGTGCAGAGGAGGAAATAAACAGGTAAAAGGGGAAATTAGTAATATGCCACTAATATGGATGTCTCTATTCACACATTCTCTATAACACATTCAATTCAATTCAACTCCATGCTGCTTTATTAGCATGATGTGGTTAAAAAAACATATTGCCAAAGCATATACATAAACAGAGAAAAAAATATTACTGTAAATACATAAACAGTAGAGATATACAGTACAGGAAATGAATTAACTATACGTATTGTATTGTTTTTCAGTATAAGAGAAGAGGACAAGACAAGCAGCAGCAGACTTTTGATAATTATGGAGTTCTGAAACTGACAAAATGTAATAAAAGGCTATTAGACAAATCAAAAATATGAAAATAATATGTCAATAAATAATATTGTCAGATATGTCACATGTTACACACAGCACATGGACCAATCACTGCTCTGTACGTACATGGACACAACCATCTCAGTATCATATCAGCATTAGAGCCTCTGAACACCCACTCAGGTGTTTTCAGTTAATCTGGCTGGATTAGACCTCTTCTCAGGACTGTGTGGGCGTGTATAGATTAATTAATTGGCATCTTCCTGAATCTCTTGTTTGTAAAGAAAGAGACATGGAAAAAGAGAACGAGAGAAAGAGAAGGTGTCCCAGAACACTCACTGATTTCCATCTTGACCTCAAACCTGCCAGGCCTCATCAGGGCATCATCTATCAGGTCAGGCCTGTTGGTCATACCTGGAGAGGAAGAGAAAATAACAGCTGATGTTAGAGCCATTCATCCTTGTTGGGAGTCAGCTTTAATATTTTCCACTCCACCCCTCTTTCATAGAGCCATTTTTGTCTTTTTTCGGGGGGTAGCTAGGAAAGCCATCCATCCTCTGAATGCTCCAGGTCTCTAGTTTATGGCTGTAAAGTTTCATGAGATTGTGATTATACTAGACTAGAGGTCACCACAGGTCATTTTATACAATGAGCTCAAGTTTCAAAAAATGGTCTCACTATATGAAATGGCTACTATGGGGACTAACATCATCACACATGAATATAGTTGGGCTCATTGGATCCAGCTACAGTGAAACCCAATTTATGTAATTCCAAGACTGTTTAGGGACCCCAGTATGCAGAAGTATTCAAACACACAATTTTTAGAATAGGTGAAAATAACACATTTATACTGCATGAAAAAAAAAATGCATGTGATCATCATAAAGTGGGCATGTCTGTAAAGGGGAGACTCGTGGAACCCATTTTCATTCACAAATTACACTTGAGGTCAGAGGTCAAGGGACCCCTTTGAAAATGGCCATGCCAGTTTTTCCTCGCCAAAATTTAGCGTAACTTTGTAGTGTTATTTAGTGTTCTTCACGACAAGCGAGTATGAACATGATTCCTGAGGTTTTTCTAATTTCATACGATACCAGAATATTAACTTTAGCTCTTAAAGGTAGAGTGAAGCCTAGAGCCAGCTACAGCCTCTGAAAGTCGGCCGAGGTCGCAGGCGCCCTCAAGTAGTGGAAGCTAACCCATTCTGACCATATTCATTACTGTTTCCTTTTTTATTTTCAACTTTTATTTTCAGTTAATTTTCTAAATAATTGCAGTTACGCACACCCTTTATATTTTGACTTTAAGCTAAGTAGGATTAATATGTTGAGGTGTACATGTGAAATAACATCATCACCATCATTTATCTGAATACATGTTATATGTATATTTACTTACATATAAGATCAGTTCCCCCCTGCTATTGTGTGTATCTGCACAGACATCACTGTGACACATTCCTACGAATGAATTTCATTCAGTAAATATCAAACAGCATAAATTAGTTACATAAATCTGCCCTCCCTCCTTCCTGCTATTCTCTCAATCTCTGTTGTTCCCTCATTGGCTGTTACGATGGTGGTGGTGGAGAGAAAATAAATATCACTGCAAGGTTCTTACCATCTGGGACTCGTTTCACAAAAGCGATTTGCGAGCACTACTTACAGATCCCAAAACGGTGGCAGTTATAAAAAGTGATTGTTGCTTGCAGATTGCAGAGTCTTACAGGGCTCTTACACGCTCTTGCATGGGTCACAAGTATGTGCTTTGATTTGACTGGTAATACTGGCTGTGTGTGCAACAGGCCCTGCTCTCTAATCAGTATAATGTATCATACAGCTGGCGGGGATGCTACCCACCGATGACCAGGATGTTGTTAAGCTGCTCCACGCCGTCAATCTTAGACAGGAGCTGGTTGACCACGGTGTCGTGCACGCCCGTGCTGCTGGCGCCCGTGCCTCTCTGCTTGCAGATGGCGTCCAGCTCATCAAAGATGATGATATGGAGGCCACTGTTGGCTCCCAGCTGGAGACAGGACAAGATTAAAATGGATTAATTCAGTTTTTTTTAATTGAACATATAAAAAAAGTACATGTAGCGTCTCTCACCCTCTTCTGCTCGTCCTCCGCATCAGCGAACAGTTTGCGGATGTTGGCCTCAGACTCTCCCACGTACTTGTTGAGGATCTCGGGGCCGTTGACGACCTTGGGCTCGCGGGCGTTCAGCATCTTGCCAATCTGCCTGGCCATCAGAGTTTTACCACAGCCTGGAGGCCCAAACAGCATGATGCCCTTCACGTGCTTACACCCTGGAACAAAGGAAGAGGCGAGGGAAGAGACATGCCAAACGGAAGAGATAGAGAGGAAGAAATAAAAAAAAAAAATGGAAGGAACAAAAGTAAGATGGGGGGAAATGAGAAGTGCAATAGGAATCAGAGAGGAGGGATGTAAGAAAGAAGGAAGAAGTCAGAGGAAAGCAGGGATGAGGCAGGAGAGGAGGGGAGAAAGATGTATGCATGTTATGAAATAGTTTAGTGCTCAAAGCCAGAGGGAGAAGGAAACAGATTAATAAAATGAATCATAAAACCATGGAATAAATTGTATGTTACTCTGTGAGTGTGTGAGAAATAGAAAGCTGCTGTTGAACTGTGACTTACGCTGTTTCCTCCATTGTATTATTGTGTATTAGATGTTGCTACCGCGGCGACCACACAGTATACAAAATGACTAGCAAAGTTAGGTGATGCAAACCAAAAGAAATAAAAAAAATGGAAATAAAATATAGCCTATTATTTGACTATGATTACATTCTATGATGATGTATTAGGGCCATTGTGGGTAAAAAAAATAACTGGTAACACTTCATAATAACCATCATTTATAAATGGTAAATTAATAGTTGATTAAACTTATTTAATAGTTATTTTATTGTTACTGAATAAACAACAAAATGATAATAATGTTTACTAACTATTAGTAATGCTATAATTTATGTTATTTGAACAGTTTATCATTGCACACATTATAACATTTTATATACTATACAGTATATAAAATGGTATAATAAATTATTTGTTAATGATTAAGATATTGTTTGCAAACCGCCTATAAATATTATTTGGATGCTATTATAAAGTTGCAACTGATGATTATAATACCTTGTTAAAAGGTTAATAAATAATTTGTAAAGTGTCTACAAACAATATTTAGATAGATAGTTAATACTTTGTCAATGGTTAATAATTGGTTTCTGGTCCATCTATCTATGTAATGTTTATAGATATTATACTTTTTTTTTTTTAAGTTTTACAAATCATTTGGAAATCACTAACAAATACTTAATATAGTATATAAAATGTTATAATGTGTGCAACAATAAACTGTTAATAAATAGTTTACTAATATAATCAGAATGTAATTGTTATCGTCTCCTATCAGCTATGATACAATATATAATTTATAAACAAATTATTTCATATTACACAAACTAATGATAAAGATCATGATCAAGATATGATAGCACTACGAATAATTAGTAAAAAATATTAATTATCATTTTGTTGTTTGTTAATAGTAAAATAAGTATTCACTAAAATTAAATTACTATCAATTTACCATTTATAAATGATGGTTATTATAAAGTGCTACCAACAAATTACAGAGCTGGGGGAGGGGGGTGATAGTCTGAGAAAAAAAAATTGAATATCCGAGATTAAAGTCATAAATTTACGAGAAATAACTAAAAAATTTACGAGTAAAAAAACTCAAATCAGTAGGCAATGTTGTTTTCTTTTGCATTCCCTGCAATGTCTCCTCAAAGTCTGGATGCTTATGATAATAAGTAATGAGTATAATGAGTATTTCCTTATTGCTTAACCTGATTGCAAAGTATAATTTAATTAGGTCATCCAGTGATGAGGTTGATCCAACCTAGCAAAGTGAAGCCATGTGGTTCCTTGACAAAAAAACACAATTTTCCGAGTTTTTTTTCTCTCGTAAATTTGTGACTGTAGAGAATTTCATAGTTTTTTTCTTGCAAATTTATGACTTTATAATCTCAGAGAATGTCCAAGTTTTTTTCTTGTGAATTTGCAACTTTCATCACGGAAATTCTGAGTTTTTCGTCGGAATATCACCCCCCTATAACCCGGCCTACACCTATGATGGCCCTAATAAGCCATTGTAACATTCACTTGTTGGTTGAAATGAATTTACACTAAAATCAAAAAAGCAAATGAAAGTACATGCATTACATACAGTAGAGTCTCAGCACAAACAATAACCAAAAAGCTAAGGCAGTCCGGCATGGTAAAAATATGAAAAGTGACCAAACGGAGTGAGGATAGAGAGAGTTTCTCACCCATCTGCTCCACAATGTCTGGAGGGAAGACTCGGGAAGCGAAGGCTCTGCGGAAAATGTCGGAGAATTCCTTGTCCAGACCTCCAATTCCCATCTTCTCAAAGTTCCACTCTGGGTTGATGATTGTCTGTCGGGCCTCTTTGGTCTTTGCCTTACCTGTTAAAAGAAATAGGGGAAACTACTTGACCAGCAACTCATAGATACACTGTATTTCTTTAAGGCAAGTAACTCTACAAGGACAGAGTAAAATATTTGTTTCAGCATCCTAAAAATAAACCATGTTTCAGGATGTTGTCAGATGGGATTTCTGTAGCTCAATAATTAATTAAAATCCATAAAATAAAAGCCAAATTTGGTCTATAAGTCTTTCTTGGCCTTTTCCTTAACAGAGAGGTGATTTATGGAAGATGGTGCGTCAGTGAGAGAATACTGTAGTGCTCTTACTGCCATCCTGTGGAGGAAATAGATAAGGGACTGGAAAGCATTGAAATATCTCAGCTTTTTAAAACATTGTGTTACACTGAAAGAATCGTGCTAAGAAAAACTGGTTCTGACCATATTTACCACCTTGATTTAGTGACATATTTTTACTTCTCTTTTCTTAAACCCTTAAAATCCAGATCCTGAGGTCAATTAAGTTTTGGGAAAATAATGAACGTACCAACTAGTGTGAGGGATGAACTCTCTGCCTTCTCGAAAATCACCTGGCTGTTGCCCACCATCAGTCCGTTGTCGATCTGTCAGAGAATAGAGAGTTACAATCAGACACTTTAGCAAATACAAGGCCATCTTTTCCTTCCTGGGATTCTCTGATGGTTCCCTCCATCTCCTGATTAGAAGATTCTTGGTTACATGTAGAATATGAATGCACTGTGGCCCCCTACGGATAAAACATGTACAAGAGCGAAAGCGTCCCCAGTGCTTTTCGATCTGACGTGCAATTCTCTCAATGTTTGCACTTCTGCCTATGAACGCATTTTGTCCTTAGGGGCCACCATATTAATGTAGTTTAATAAATAATGAGTATAATGCAATAATTTAGGGGGGTGGGACGCTCTTCTGTATTGCAGTGACACCGATTGTGAGGTAGATGTATGAGGATCAGGATGAGGCTTAAATTAATTATTATTATGAATTATTTACCAGAAGCCATTAAGCAGCGGCAGTATTATGGTAAATATACTATAGCATATCATTTAACAGTGTTTGCCACTGTAATACCTCCAATCCCCTTGATTCCAGATTATATCCGGACCATTTCATCTCTCAAAAGCAATTCAATTGTCAAGCTAATTCTCTATTAAGTATTAATTGGAGTTTAATTATGGAGGGGGTGACTATATGTTAGTCAAGTTTACAAAATAAATTTAAATTTTGAGCATTCTGGTGATTTTTTTATGCACCAATTTATGGTGGAAATGTCTTTATGTATGTAAAGGAAAACACGAAATTCAGGTGCCAGGTGACAATACAATATATACATATACAATGGAATATAATGGAGTAAAGTATTTACTCTCTTGTAGATCAACTTTTCTCATTTAATGTTATTTAAAAGTTTTAAAATTAATAGAATAAAGTCGTAACTTAATGAGAATGAAGTGAAAAATATCTACTTGACCAACAGTCTGCTGTGCATTATGTTATTGCTCTGCTGATATGATAGTATCCCCTTGAGACTAACAGACACAGAACCCCACTGTTACAGGGTGAAATAAGCAGATAACCTATTTCAACAAAAGCTTAATTTGAGAAAGGCTGGTGAATGGTGACACTCTGAACTTTTCATTTCACTGGTTTTGACGATGATTCTTAAACCACTCAGGGCTCTGCATGCAGGTCAGGTACCTTCTGTTTCTTCCCAGAAGCTGGCTCTCCTCTGAGGATGCTGGCATCCATGGCCTCCATATCTTTTACCATCAAGCCAAACAGCTTGTCGCAGAAACTAAACACGAGCTGAGAGACGGAGAAAAGTAAGAGGACGGTCAAACAAACTACAGAGCAACACCGAACAACAAAGAACAAAGCAAAATGTACGTGTCACTCCACATTATTATGTATTTGTGTGAGACATATTTTTGTAGGTTTGTGAATATGAACCTGCTGGGTAACAGAGAAGGCCTGGTTGTTGAACTGTTGGATGAACTCGGCAGCCATCTTGTCCGAGTCGTAGGGGGAGGAGTCGGTACTCTTCTTCTGCAGGAAGTCAATTTCGATTGTCATGGCGCCAATGCACTGCCTGGACTTGTCGAAGTTGTAGTTGGCCACTGTGGGGACAGACGGGGGCAAATTGAACATATATGATGAATGAATGCAACATCTTAGATAGACTAGCACATTAGATTAGAGTAGGAGGGTGACAGTTTGGAGGGGGGTGTCTTTTACTTTTGGCCTTTTCAACACTGAAAACACTAATCACAACTAACAGTGTGTAATATCTCCCCACTGTGATATCAAAGTTGGGTAATGTTAGCAGCTCTGTCCTGCTCTTCATTGGATGGGGGGAAGTTTACACCAGGGACGGGCGATACCAGACTCTTTTAATTCTATATGATACCGCTACTTTTTATTCCAATTTTACCGATACCGACACTGATCATTTCTTAAATTGGTATGTGATTACTTTTTAAAAAAAATAATGGTCACTTTTAGAAAAATATACCTATTTAAAGCATATTTACTACATTCCTGTAACTTTATATTTTAGCCCTATATTTTGATACACTATTTTATGTCTTAGATTCTCATTTTGCTTTCATTTGCTTGATTTTCCTTTTTTTATAGCCTGCATATTTAATGAGCACTGTTGGAGGGAGTCTGAGATCCAAGATTTTCATTGCCAACTACAGCTTCACTGTAATGTTGTGCACATGATTATAAAGAACTTGAAAATTCAAACTTACATAACAACCCATTTTAAAATGAGATTGTGGTGATGAAGTTTAGGAATTTAGAGCAGACAGACAGACACGGCAAAATCACACTAATAAGGGTTTTACCTGTACCTGGATATGCTTTGCCTCTCTCAAAACTCTCTGCAACGTCTTTTGTTGGACAGAGGAAGGTGCAGAAGACTTGGATGCCACCCACGTTTTGTTTATATAATTTATTATCAATATTTTTTAAAAGGAATCAATACCAAATGAGTAGCTTAAGTAGCTTAAGTATCGAAGTATCGATACCACAGTAACGATTCTCCCATCCCTAGTTTACACTCTAAACTCCAGCCAACACATTGTTAGTCCACAGCCTAAAGCTATTCCTCTTGTCTTTCAAATCTTTTTTATTGGGTTTTTTATAGACATGGCAAAAGTCATCTTAACATATGTAGAACGTAACACATTGTCCTTAACATGAAATAAAAACAGAAAAGGGACCATCCCTCCCCCCTCTACCCCCCACCCCATGTTAGTCTTGGTCACATGAAAGGGAAAAATAAATAATAGTAATACATTAAACTAATTTAGAAAAGTAAATAACTAGAAAAATTAAATTAAATAATAAGAGAGAAAAAAAGTATATGAAATCAGATATTGGACTTAAAAAAAAAAAAAAATTAAGTAAATAAAAAAAAAAGAGGGTCGTAGGAAAGGTGTAGTGAAGATCCCTCTCTCCTCTCTCTCCCTGCCCTGCAAGCTCTGCTCAGGAAACACAGTCAGTGTCAGGAGTAATAGTGAGGTCATTGATATAGACCAGTAAAGGACTCCAGATTTTATAGTAGGATTCCAGAGATCCTTTCAGGGAGAACCTTAACTTTTCCAATTGTAGGCAGCGTAATATTTCCTGTATCCAACTGTTATGTGTGGGAGGGGAGGCATGTTTCCATTTAAGAAGAATGGATGGTCTGACTAGGAGGGTTGTAAAAGCAATGCCGTATTGTAGTGGGTAGAATCGGAGATGGGGGCAGGCCAAATAAAGCAGTCAGGGGGTTGGGCTCTATATTTATGTAATAGGCCTGCTCAAGGGTTTTAAATACCTTGAAACAAAAGTGTGTTAGTCTCGGGCATGTCCAGAACATATGTAAATGGTCAGCAGGAGAATACTCTATTACAGGCGTAATTTCTGTAAGGGTATATTCTTTGCCAATTTAGCATTGGTATAATGGGCTTTATGGAGCACCATGCCTGGCACGTGAAGATGAGGAGTGCACTACGCCAATAATGTCACTCCACTGACTGTCAGATATGTCAATCGTCAGATCGTGCTTCCAGGAGTCTTTGAGGGATGTAGTGGGGACCAGATTCAGGGATTCGATTTTGTTGTATATGATGGATATTAACCGTTTTTCCAGGGTGAGAAATGGATAGATTTTTGATTCTGGGGAACTGTTTTTTGGACAAAGGGTCTTATTTGAAAAAAAAACCAGAAGAAGTGGCTATTTGGCAGGTTAAATTTAACTGACAGAGAAGCGAAAAGCTATTCCTCTTGTAATGTTAAAAAACATACAAAAAAGCATCTAAGCTAAGCCAAACAGAACGTAATAGAAGTTTGATAGTACATTTATCCTTATTTATCCTTATGTTATGTTTCAGAAAGTAGTAACTAAGGAGGTCGGGGCTTATAGCGAATGTCAATTACAGCAAAAGAGAGATAATGTTCTGTTTGTATAGTTAACCATCATTATCAGTAATCACATACCTTCCACCTCCTGGCCAATAGAGAGACCGGCCCATTTCCTCTACAAGAGAGAGATAAAGAAAGAGACATAAGGAAAGGCAATCCAACAAATAGTAATTAACACAGAGTGCTTGTGTGTGTGTGTGTGTGTGTGTGTGTGTGTGTGTGTGTGTAGGTCTACCTGCGGCAGGCTGAAGGCGATGCTTCCAGCTGCCACGGTGTGGTGGGTCTTCACTGTAAACACAAACTTGTGGTTGGGTGTGGTCTTCACAGTCACATGTCTGCAGAGATAGGAGACAGTTGGTTATTACATGTGTTATAATTTCTTTTTTGGCAAGCACATGACCGTCATTGATGTAACAACTATATGCAATGTAACACTGCTCACTCATCTTAAAACCAACTCATCTTATTTGACCTTTTACTATCTGATATGTACTTGTCCGCTCCATTTTGTGCTTTAACTTCAACTTTACATTTCATCTCCATTTGACTCTTGTGTTTTTCTGCCATGCCTTCTTCCCTAGAACTACCCTCTTTCTATTGTTGGCTACCTTTCTGTGACATTTTAATGGTATATGCCAATTATTCTCAATTCTCCAGAGTCTTTTATTCAAGATTTATATCTGCAGTACACTTTTGTGCCACATGAGGGAACCTGAATGTTCGTATAGTAGCCTACTCAAAACATTGAATTTAATATGAAAGGCTAGCGTACATTCTGTTTGTTTTACTGATGAAGGGAAAGAACGACAGCCTGTTAACTCCGCCAGAATGCATTTCTTTGGCCTTGCTTCTAAAGTAATTAACATGTATATGTTTTCAATAACACATGCATTAAACAAAGTTGTGATTCATCACACGTATAGCTCTTTGAAATGGCTGGTTTACCTAATCAAGATAATATAAGGTGATGCAGAAATGGTAGTAAAAATGGTCAGGAATTGTGAATTGGTTCGCAATGGTTTGTCATTTTTAAAAAGTGGGTCCCGAGAAAAAAAAAGTTTGGGAAACACTGGTATCTAGGCTACCTCCCCATAGTTGCTGTGTAGCGATTAAAGCTGCATTAGATGATTTTTTTTGGCCATGACATGGTTCATGTTTTAACAAACAATTGCCTTTTACTCATCCAGCAGACATGGAGTGACAATGCATGCAATTTCATTTCTGGCCAAATATGATCCAAAATATGGTCCAATATTCAGACTCCCTTTTGCTCTGGTTTGGTCTCCACCAACTCTTGAGGGAGATATGTGCCTCTTTAGCTGCTAAATGCTCCACTATATGTTCAGCTGCTAGTTGCTAACGTTGTCCGTCTGCTGTTTGGTGCTGAGTAGGTAGCTTCGTGCCGATTAGAAAAGGGAATCATCCAAAATAGAGTAAAAGGCTCCGCAAAGACAGTTCACATGCTGGGATGGAAAAACTCCTTTCACATTACACATGGTATTTTTTCTCATTATTGATTAAAAACATTGGTTAGTGTAGCTTTAATTCATTCATTCAAATACACCACTGATCTTTTTACAGTACTCCATGTCACATTTCAGGAGGTGAGGAAAAAACACCAACATATCATATCATGAATATTTAATTAGCCAATTTCATAGAGGCATTATTGAAGAGTTGTGATCGGTTAATCTCCGATGGTTACTGGTAAAGTAATGCTCTCCTCTCACATAAGTCGTCATTCCAACAAGGCTCATCAAGAGTTTGAGTAATGGTGCCTTCAAATGGGGTCGTGTTTACTGTGTTCACGAGAAGAGTCCATATGAACGCCCCCCTCTTGTGGTATTCACAACCTCGTAAGTGGAAAGTTTATGAAAGCTTACGAGTTGTGACGTGTTTGTTGACGTTGTCAGAAATGGCGGACGCCATGGAAGTTCATTTTTCGGTACATAATAAGTGAATATATTGTAATTTTAGTCGTATATTGTTTTTCTTCATAATTTGATGATATGTCTGAGGAAAACGTTGATATTCCCAACGGCCTCATCTTTTTCCTCTGTCATTATTTGTTTGCTGCATTATGTTACCCGGGGTTACTCTAGACGCCGACAGTAACGTTAATATTGCCGTTGATTAGCAGCGGTGTTCCCACGACTTAACCACTTGAACGCCAAACATATCGAGTACACGACTTCCCATGTTGTAAACATGAGCTCACAAGTTTCATTTGAAGGCACCATAAAACCCTTTTTTTTAATGCTGTTGCTCAGTAATGCATTACAAGATATAATTGCAGTGGCTATTTAACACCTTCATTTTAAAGATCCATGTCACCTTGTTGCTAGGCTACTATGGAAATTAAGTCACGACTTTAAAAATACAATATCTTGCCAGCAGACTTTGAATATCTGCATATACTCATTAGCAGAAACTTTCATTTCCAATAAGCACAACAGTGTTGACCCCAAAAAATATTGAGCTATTCCGAATTAAAAAAAGAACACCGGTGGCACCGACACTGCTGCTTGGTGGCACTGAATGATAAAGACAAGGCTGCAGTTGCCATGGCAGTGAAAATCTAGGACAAACTCAAATCACAGATTTACTTTGAGATCTGTCGAGTGGCTCCCACTTTAAAACAAGCATAATGTGTGATCTTATTCTTGTGGATAATCAATAGTTGACCTAATTCTTAAAACTATATTTTGGCGGGAAAGTAATGTGTGCAAATTTGTAGACCTATATGAACCATTTCTCGCATGTTTTTATTTTTTGGATTGTTCCACACTTATGTAACCGTACTTATGTGCACGCTTATGTACATTTGCTGCTGCACGGGGCATGTGTTGTGCCTTCTGAAAACCCTCTGTTGTTTGTCAGCAGCTTGATCCCATCATTTATTTTTATTAGCAACATTCCTTGCTTTATCACACAAAGAGATAAAGGCAGCAGAAACACGATGAGTGTCTGAATGCTGATCATGTAAAACTGAGTGGTAAAGCTTTTATTTCACAGTTGCACAACTGACAGTGACAAAATAATGCAGATGCACAAAAAAAACAACGGTGTGTGTGCAACCGTTTGCAATTTCATGTAGAAGGTTTAATCTGTAATGATGCCAATGCAGAAATGGCAATGAAATAACTTCCTACTCGAAACACTGAGATTAACAGTTATCATTAAAACTGCACAAAGGTTTTTCACATGTTAGTAACCCTGTTTGAAACGAAAGGTGACATCAATAAACCAAACTTGTGCTGCGTTACTTTATGGCTGAATGTGCCAAGTTGGAAGATGAAGGAACTGTACATAATTACTTTTGATCTGGCAAGTTGGGATAACATGGATAACCACAGTATCGTTTTTTCCTTTTTAAAGTTAGTTTGAACTATTAATGGTATGCATTTTTCTGCAATATTGGTTAAATGTATTTACATCATGGATGTATAATAAGTAGGGCTGTCAGAATTTTATATCTCACTGATAGAATCCTTATTTACTGATCAGGGATCAGATCAGAATTTTTTTTTTTTTTAAGGCAATAACATACAAAGCATTTTGTTGTTTAGTTTGAAGGACCTGTTGTCGTTAGTGTTAAGCTCAACAGCTTATACCAAAAACCTTAACATGAGACTTGGTGAGTCAGGTTGAAAAGATGGTGTCTTTTTACATCAAATTATTGAAGCTTTAATTTTCATTGTTACAATATCCAGCAAAATTACGATGCACCCTGCAAGTCCTGCAGCCTCATATCAGTTTAATGACTGTGACCTTCTGGATGGTGGTAACGTGGGTGGATGGATGAGTGTTTTGGACAGGTGAGAAAACGATTGGAGAGATGCCTGGCTGTGTGCCTGTATTGACAAACGCATTGATTAAGAGGCGATAATGACTACTCACTGTCCTGACTGAAGATCCTTCTCGCTCACCACGGCACAATTCGTCAGCGACAGCTCATCTGTCGGGCATCGCGCCGCTTGCATGGTCTGGGAAAAGAAGGAGGAGGAGGAGAAAAAGAGCAAAATGTTTAAGATAGGGCTTACAATGTATTAAAATAATTAATTGCGATTAATCGCTATTTTTTATCTGTTAAAAATGTACCTTAAAGGAAGATTTGTCAAGTATTTAATACTCTTATCAACAAGGGAGTGGGCAAATATGCTGCTTTATGCAAACGTATATATTTATTATTGGAAATCAATTAACAACACAAAACAATGACAACTATTGTCCAGAAACCCTCACAGGTACTGCATTTAGAATAAAAAAAATATGCTCAAATCATAACATGGCAAACTGAAGCCCAACAGGCAACAAGTACCTTTAAGTAGAATTTTGCTTAATTTTAGATGAATATATTGGTACTTTTACCTAAGTAAAGGATCTGAATACTTCTTCCAACACTTTAGATAACCTAAGTTAAAATGAGCAAGAGGGATGAGTCATAGAGTACTGTAGGAACGGTGATGAAGTCTTCACCTTGATTCTATATTTAGAAAGATGAGAATCAGGGCGTGTCTAAAGGGGCGCCATTGGGCTAAACTACCAGGGGCTCGTGCAGTGCCACTTTTCATATAATACCACCTGTATTAGGGCACATATCTTGTGCAGGTATCTTTTCATGTCTAAATAAAAGCCAAACTGCTCAGCTCTATCTCATATGAAGAGGCAACTTGTGCATCCAAGTCCATGTTATTTTTATCTGTGATTTGTTTTTACCTTGTTTTGACTTCCCATTTGAGTCTGTAATTCTTTATCTTCCAGGAGTCTCCTACTGCTTTACAGGCATGGTGTAGACAGGTTTAGATATGAGGACACGCTGCCATGTTCTCATTTCGACATGAATTGAAAAGCCTTTGCAGTGCAACCATCTCTGCAGCTCAGAAGAAAGGTACAAAAAGCAGCCGCAAGGTTTAGCAGATAAGAGGAATTCCAATGCGCATCACTGCAGCCTGAGCACATGAAGTGGTAACCATGGTAACTGCATTAAGCAATCAGACAGAGCCTCTCTGAGGATAAATCGTGTTTTACTGCTGGCAGATATATCACAGGCTTGAATAGCACAGACCCTCTGAGGCAACAAAGGTTACTCTGCCACAAATTGTTTTAAGTCATTTGTTCCAATACATCAGACCTGCACTCGCTGTGGACACTGATAGCTTTCCTCCACATTTGATCTGTGTATTTCTTCAACTACACTGTTCAAAAAAAAGGGAACACTTAATTATCACAGTATAACACCAAGTCAGTTAAACTCCGGGGATATCAATCTGTCCATTTAGGAAGCAGAAGTGATTGTGAATCAATTTCACTGGCTTTGGTGCAAATGAAAGTGACAACAGGACACGACATACACTGGTGAAAATTCCTCCCTTGAAGAGCAACACAACATGCTGTTTTTTGCTAGAACACGACCCCTTCACAAATTCAAAGAAATGCATTTGAAGCCTGACACACAAAGGAAAGACATTTTTAATGATGATTTAATGAACATAGTGAAATGGGAACAAGTTTCAATAGCCTGTGTTCAGAAGTCTGTTGCTGTTTTAGATGCTTTGGATGTGTCTAAAAATAACATTTTATCAATTTCAGAGGTAGTAAAAAAAGGCAGCTTCACTATGCAACCGCGTCAGCAAAAAAAATGTTAGCATTGGACGTTTGTGTTCAAACAATAATGTAACAACGTAACAAAGCAACATAACAAAGTAACATAACAAAGTAACATTACAAAGTAACATAACAAAGTAACATAACAAAGTAACATAACAAAGTAACGTAACAACGTAACATAACAACATAACGTAACAACATAACGTAACAATGGAACGTAACAATGGAACGTAAGAACGTAACATAACAACGTAACGTAACAACGTAATGTAACAACGTAACGCAACAACGTAACGCAACAACGTAACGCAACAACGTAACGCAACAACGCAACGCAACAGCGCAACGCAACAGCGTAACGTAACAGCGTAACGTAAAAGCGTAACGTAACAGCGTAACGTAACAGCGTAACGTAACAGCGTAATGTAACAGCGTAACGTCACCATTCAACGTATCCCTGGTTTGCAGAAACGTTCAATTCTAACATTTTTTCTATTATTTTTTTTTATTATTATTCACCGTTCATCTGGAGTTGTGTTTCTGGCCACCTGGCGAATGTAAGTCCAATATTCACTCTCTTAAGCTCTGTTTTTGGTCTCCACCAACTCCTGTGTCTGTCTGCTGTTTGGTACTGAGCAGGTAGTATACAGTTAACCTGAAGTGCTAGATGGTTTGTTACACAGAACCATCTGAAAGGCCGTCATTGGAAACGGTTTGGAAAAGGGCAGGCATTTGGCAGGTTATTGGATGAACCATCTGTCAATCAAACTCTTGCCGAAACCAGTTGGGAGAAGAGTGAAAACATTTGTTCCAATGAGAAAAGCAATAAGTGACTTTGCTCTTCTTTCACTGAAGAAGTACTCTCTAGTTCTGATATTACTGATGCTATTAAGCTACGTTGACCTCTTTAGAAGCCGCCTTTGTTTTTTAGAACAAACAGACGCCTCTGCATCTCATCACACCCACCTAAGCCACGCCTGTAGCTGCCAGTAGCTCCTCACTGGGCGCTGATTGCTCCGAACCATGGTTGTTCGGACACAAACATTACTTGAAGCCTGACAAGATGGATTTTCTCGTGATCTTGTGATATCGTGAGAATCCAGCTGCCGTGCAAGGTAAGGATACAGTAAATCTTTCGAGCTTTTTCACTGAAAACAGCTTGAAAACGACACCATGAGAGCTGTGAGAGTGAACCACAACAGTAAAGCTGCGGGCCGGAGAGATAAACAATGAGCTGAAATTCTCCGTAAAGCTGAGCTGAGCTGCAGATTCAAGTGATAATTCCCTGTAGGTTCATCACTATGCATTGTCATATTGTTTTTACATTGTCATTTGACACATTGGTGTAATAAACATATTAATTACAGCCACTTGAAATAATTCCTACCATGTTTGCAACAACAGATGGACAACTCAGAGTTGGGTCTTTGTACAGTATGTGCTAATCCATAAAGCTGCTGCATGTAAACAAATACCCATCACCATCAGAGCATTCTGCAACTTGCAAAAGCTGCAGCCTTTGCACCAAAATAGCACAGAAATGCTTTTTATCAGCTGCACTGTCAGGCCTCCTCATTAGGAGGGTAGCCATGGATAGAAATCAAAAACTGTTTCATGGGCGAAATTCCAGATCCAGATCACAGGCAGAATCTAGTAACTAACCAAATCGTTTGCATAAGCCCTCCTCCAAATTTCTGCCAAATCCATTCATAATCTCTGTGGATTCGTTGCCAGAACAGACAAATAATGCGTTTATTGTTGACAACAACACTGGTAACGAGGTGTTCAAGCTGTTTCAGCCAACTTAATGTATTTTAATATTTATAATATTGCAAAATGAGATAAAGTGGCAAACTAGATTTGAAGCAGCTTTCATTTCTCCGTCATTACCATGTAGTGTGTACGCTATGCTCAGAGCTAGTGACATAAAGTAAAAAGTGAGAGAGACTGCTTATGGTTGGCGGGAGGTGAGGTGCATGGGTCCAACAAACACAGGACTTGCAACCAGGAGACTGGTGTTCAAGACTGATGTTCCTGTCCCAAAGTGTTGTTGAGTTATTTTGAAGTGACATACAGTATGTGACGTGTTTTCCATACTTCTGTTATGTTGAGTCCATATGTATTTTACTACTTACGTACTTATTTTAAAACCCAAACGTGACGTTTTCCCATTAGTGGTTTGAGTGGTTTCGTGGCGTTCTCATGACACATGAAATGTCCTGAATTTCGTGCTATTTATACGCCTTGAGATTGGGTTGCAATACCATATGCTTAATGTTGTGAAATGATTGGTTAGATTTAGGTGACAAAACTACTTGGTTAAGGTTAGAAAAAAGACCATGGTTTCAGTTAAATAATAACGTAACGTAATAACGTAACGTAATAACGAAACGTAATAACATAACGTGATAACGCCACGTGACAACGCAACGTGACGGCGTAACGTGACGGCGTAACGTGACGGCGTAACATGACAGCGTAACAAACATTTGGTTTCGCACTTTACACTCGTTATTATTCCACGTAACTTTCAATAACAGCCACTCCATAAACTATGTCACTTGCTCTGTACATCACATGCTCTGCTCAAATGCAAAAATGTCCACATTCAACGTATCAGTGTTTGCAGAAACGTACAATGCATAAAAAAATTCCTGGTGACTTGGCTGGTAAATGGAGACAAAAATCTGACTGATCACTGCATCCTGAGGTATTACGTTTAGTTAGACAGATAGTGATACCAGTGGATAGATATAATATTTTTGTTCTCTAACTGTGTATTTATACATAAGAAAATGAGAGAACAGTAGATATAGAGAGGAACTGGGAGAACAGAGACAGAACGACAGACTGGCAGGAAACACTGCAGTGCTGGCAACACGCCTACGTCACCTGCTCCCCTGTAGTCTGGCCAGACAGAGGTGCAACAGAGCAAGACCAGTGTGTCAAAAGCCTTAAAGGGGCCTTTCACTCATAATAAATGTCTATTCTTTCCCTTTCTTGTATTTAATCATATTTATTTTTTCCAAAGAGGATTTCATCATGTTCACTGGTTAGATATCCAGGTAATCATTCACTGTTCCTATATCAAACATCGTATATAGCAGGGCTGAAATACAATAAGGACTGTACAATCCCATACAACACAACAACCTACAGCCCAAAAGAATGATACCTCTTGTACAATGAGTTTTGACTGAGTTTTGAAATGTGTATATACTGTATCATGAACAAGAGTTACAACTTCAAAATTAAAGCTGCATTGATTGAGTTTTGATTTTTACTATTTTTTTTTCGCCACTTGGGTGCAGCGGAACAAGCTGTAAACACAATATTGACAAATCATCACCTCATAAAGTTGTTCTGGTGAAGGCACATTTACATTGATGTTGTTAACGTCAGTGTTGGTTAATGTGCTTAGTCCCATAGAAATAAATAAATAAACAAATAGAAAGTTGCCTTTTTACATATTCAGCATATATGGAGCAACATTAGCATTCATTTGGAGTCATGTTTCTCAAGAACTGATGATTTTAAGTCCAATGTTCACTCTCCTTTTAGCTCTGTTTTGCTCTCCACCAACTCCTTAGGGAAATACAGTATCTGGCTGGTCAAACTATAGTTGACGGTACATATCAAAGATGTCCATGTATTTTTTTCTATTATACAGGACATCAGTGCTTAATCATTAGGACTTATTAGCTCCTTGCTTGTATCAGGACAAAAACGTAATTTCTTGAGCGACTGTCAATCACAAAGGGGTCTTAAAGTAACTCTGACTAGTTCAAATATTCAAAATGTTCACCGTGCAATTATGTCCCATTGAAATTAATTTGCAAATATCTGAAATATTATCATAGACAATCAATCAAACCTATATTCTGTTAAAAAGATATTTCCCCTGTGGAGCACAATATAAATGTGATACATAATGGAAAATCTTTTGCGGTAATGGAGATGGGAAATATGACTTTAAGCTGGGACAGCAAGGTGGCAAAATACATCAATTAGGGTGACAGAGTGGGCAGTAAAGAGCAAAAGTATCATGAAATACTTGGAATATAAATACATGATTGCTGCAGTTATCTGCAAACTGCATCCCATCTGGGTTACCCTAGAAAGCATCTGGGTAACCTAGAAAACAGTGAATATCAAGTGTCATAACATGATTTATTTAATACCCAAAGCAATTTATTTGAAGCAGCGTTTATTTGCGATGGACATCAGAGATAATGATGTCCTCTGAAAGTGTAACAATTAATCTTTAAATATGTGTATCATGTCTGAGTTATGATATTTATGAGCGAAAGAGTGCGAATTTTGACACAAATTGCATCAATCAGGCAGTAAGGGTTTTAAAATTGCCTCCACACGCTGTGTCACAACCACTGCTGTGGCTCCAACTACAACCACAATAACTAGAGAAGTTTATATGGAGTTTTTTTTTTACGATTTTAAGTTAAGTACATTAGGTATGTAACAAACTTAAGTATGTTACATTACTACTTGGTTAGGTTAAGGAAAATTTAACCCGAAAAAGATTTTTTTTCGGGTTAAATAAGTACATTTGTTACGTAACTTAAGTTACGTACGTAACTTAAGTACTTTAAGTACGTGACGTATGTTAAGTATGCTACGTAAGTTGATTTGCAGATGTAAATGAAAATAAGGCAACACTGACTTTTAGTTTCACACGGGACACGATCAGCAGTCTCCTGTGTGAAAGTCCTGTGTTTGTATGACCCTTCCATCCACCTCGACCTCCTTCCTACCATAGACTGTATAATTATAAAAAGTGGGTGTAGTCACCGTGACGTCACCCACTGTTTTGTAGGCTGCTGTTGTGAAGCCTCGAGTTCTAATACGTTGTAACACGTTGTAAAACTGAATGAAACGTCACCTTTTAATCACACTAAAAGGCTTCTTTGATTTAAGCAAAAAAACTACAACTTCTTTAGGTTTACGCAAAAATTCAAAAACAGTTAAGTTTAGGGAGCCTTTCATAATTACTACGGTCGCTAGAGGTTGCTGTTGTGTTCTTTTATACCTTCTTTTGATGACATACCATGTGAATAGATGATAAAATCTACTAGTGGGTGTAGTAGGCCCCTACTGACCCACATCTATGGGGCTTATCACGACTGATAATGCCTAATAGCCTGACAACAGTCTAATTGTCTGTCCACACTGACTAGCCTCCATTTTCTGCAAAGGAGCACACTTGTACAGACAGCTTTTAAGCAAACAGGCCGTAAGGATAAGGGTTAAAAAGACTTATTTTTGTCAACCATTTTTATGCGTTCCACGGCATTATTACCAAATCTCTTAAATATAAACCTTCAATCCACATTTAAGATCTTAGATGTTACCAAAACACGGCTAGTGTGCTAAAACACCAATGCACCTCACTGGGTTTGATCTGCATTCAGACTACCTGCCACCTGAATCGGAACAAATCCATTTAGTTCTGGGCTCCAGAGACTAAGCGTTCTGTGAGAGTGGCGCTGCGACAGGGGAGCTGATTAATGGATGCTAATGAGTTAGCATTTCCATTGAGTCAGCACATGACACCAGCTTGACATTGCAGCTCACTGGGTTGCAATAGTGCCAGACATACTAGGGTTGTTGTTATGTGTGTGGTTGCCTATGGATGTCTCATGAGGTGCTAAACAGCTATCCAGTCTGAAGCAGGGAGGGGGGACTCGGAGTGGTACGTCCGCTATACAACCATCTCCTAGAGAGCCACAAACAGTCAGCACGGCAAAATATATTCCACATGACGAGAAAGATGGCAGCTCGTTTTGAAAATTCAACAGGTGTGTAACCATACATACCTTGAAAAATATTACGACCTTGTGGGCGCCAGCGGAGGCAAGCAGAGAGGAAGGACAGAAGACAGTATTTGAGATGGAGGGGGACTTAGAGCAGCGAGCTGGGACTAAGTGCGAAGCTGCGGTGGCTGAAGACGGATGCATTCAAGTTTCATTCACTCATGCAAGGCCACACTCACATAATGAGATCACCTGGGATGGTGTCAAGGGCATGCGGACCAGAGTTGGGGTTTGTTTGGATTGGATTCAAAACCATTTTTTAAACCAGAAAACACATTTTGTTTCTGTCTTTTCTTTTCCAAATGCCAAATTTTCCTGTTCCGAATTTACACCCCAAATCTGGTAGTGGTCGGATGATGTGCCATGCCAAACATACACTTTTATGTTTATCATAAGGCTGTATCTCTTCCCCACATTAAAGACATTGTTCCAACTGTCTTATTGTGGTAAGAGACATGGATACAAGAGAGAGGAATCAGCAGACTTCGTTCTCTGATGGGTAAATGTTAATTGTTAATGTATGATATGGGAAATGTAATCAATGTGACCATACTGGGAATGGGAACCTTTATTGTGATATGCCCTTATGGTGATTAGCTCCCATATTTCATTCAATCAATAAATCAGTCAATCAGGGATGAATACATTTGAAAAATCCATAATTTGTGATTGAATTCCCTCAAGGTCAGTGATTCACACCAGTACTAGTACGGTTATTTCTTTGGGTTTTGTCTACCGTTGTATTGTTAGGATTGTTAGGACTGGATCAGTTAGCATTAGCCGGCATGCTCAAACATACAAAACATCACAGGTAGAGGCAACAGTGTCAGAAGAACAAGTTTTTAACAAGTAGTCATGTTAACATCATTTGTCCTGCATGAATTCCCTGTTTGACTCCCTGCTCCAGTTTCTGAGCAGAGCTGTGTCTAACTTTGCCTGGAGGAGGCTCTGAGCTACCTCTGACAGCTCTTTAATCTCATGAGGGACAGTGACTTCAAGGAAAGAATACTTGTAAGAGCAGAAACCACATTATTATCTAACTCTTTGCATCTTTGTGTTGCGAATACTTGGTAGTAATTGGCTTGAACTGAAATCACAGCGTATAGACTTCATAAAATAGGTTATGAAAGCATAGTATGTATGACTCATATGTTAAGGAATAGTTCGACATTTTGGGAAATACCCTTATTCGCTTTCTTGCAGAGAGTTTAATGAGAAGATTGATACCACTCATATATGGCTAGCTTAGCTTAGTATAAAGACTAGAAACAGCTACCCTGGCTCTGTCCAAAGGTAACCAAACCTGCCTGCCAACACCGCTAAAGCTCACTAATCATCAGGTTATATCTCGGAACCAGTAGCTTCCTGGAGTCGTCTCATTGGTTGCCTGGCAACTGGTTCTGGCCAAGCACAAGAAATAGGCTGCGTCTGAAATCGCATACTTTTCACTATACATAGTCCATACGTGTACTATCGTTCAACATACTTTTGTGTCAATAAACAGTAGTATGTATCTTTTCGGACGCACTGAACTGCAATTTACCACGTCACTTTCTGAGAGCATTCTTGCTGGTTTGAGATGCGTAACCATGGTAACCTGTACCAAGCTCTTTTGACCAAACGATGATTTGTGAGAATCACAAAGTCTGAACTAACTTAGAAACGATATCATGCTGATAGCAAAATAGAATATTATACTTACACTTGAACTGAAGAGTTATTGACGCTACAGAGCTGTCCACCATTGTCTATTAGGAACGTTGTTTGGCCAAAAAATGGTAAATTTTCCGTTTTTACACTTTGGTTTTCCTGTACACAAACACTGTCTAACATGTTAATTCAGAGGTGCTGGTAGGTGGATTTGTTAGCTTCGGATCGAGCCAGGCTAGCTGTTTCCCTCGGTTTACAGTCTTTATGCTAAGCCAAGCTAAGCTAACCCACAGCTACATTATAATTGAACAGGCATGAGTGGTATCAATCTTCTTATCTAACTCTCAGCAAGAAAGTGAATAAGCATATTTCCCAAAGTGTTGAACTGCCAGCAGAACATTTTGCACGGAGAGATCACAGTTCTTCAGAAGAGCAGATTGAGAATAAATTGCTGACATATTTCCAGGATCTCATGACATTAAAATTGTCCTTCCTTATTACCATCCATTCATCTGTTTTCCCTTGCTTCCTTCCATCTTCCCGCCTTCCTTCCAGTAATAAAATATTTACAATCGGCTTTTGTCTTTTGAAAAAAAGTGTGCTACGACTGCAGCGTGTCAGTAGAGCTAATAAAAAGCTTCAACAGTCTCTTTGTTTGATCTACGTGGAGGAAATACATCGTCGGCCCCTGTCTTTGGTTTGTCTGGAATATGAGAACATCTGTTTGAGTTGCTGCTGGCTCAGACGTTTCTTTTATTTCTTCCTCTCAGCTGCTGTTGTGTCGTAGTCTCTCATATTTACTGTAAGTTAAAGGGGAACACCACCCAAATTCAGAATTCCAGTATATTATTTCCATGGCCTAGGAAAGTGCAATCAATATTAGTGAACATGAGCTACTCTCTCTCAAAGCCAGAAACCAAAGAAGGAAGTCTCAAACTTGTGATGTCATAGGGTATAAAGTCTGGAGCTGCTCCGTAGACAAGGAATGAGAGGCTGACTTTGTGGACCCACAAAAAGTTTGTTTTAGCAATCGAGTTTTTGGATTTAGGAGAGAGTTGTTCATGTTTGCTAATATTTTTTGGTCTGTCTTACACCATAGAAATAAGTATATATGTATATAAGTATATAAGTATATATGTATATATGTATATAAGTAATATGTATGAATTTTGAAAATGGGTGTAGTTCCCCTTTAAAGTAATGTGTCTCCAATTTCCTGCTCCCATAAAAATCATCTAAAAAAATAATCAGTCCCAGGGCTCTCTGTGAAATGATTTTGGTTCACAATGTCGCCCCATCTCATCAGTTAATGCGTTAATTTCAGCATTGAATCAATTTTATGACCCTGAAATAAATGTAACTCTCGCCTGTTAATAGACACTTTTTTTCTTATTACCAATCATTCTGTCTCCCTCCCCTGAGCCTGTGATTAATCTGTGGTATGATCTCCTATTTTCAATATATTATTCCAAAAGTGTTTTGGCAATGCGGTGTGTGTGAAACTGCAGAAACAGGGAGTGGTCGGATACTGAAACGGCGACTCCCTGCATCTCCCCTCGCTCGCTCCAAATATTCCAACCATGCCATTAAATTATTCAGTCTGCTGGGCCTCAGGAGGAGTATCCAGTCAGACGCCTGCAATCGATGGGTAACCAAGCTCAGCTGCATCACAGCCGAGGGCTTAAGGTAGTGATACAGCAGATAGCATGGTATATCTGGCATCCCCTGTTGAGCTTAATGAATTCTGAAGACGTTCTCAGTTTTCTGCTTTTGTCAAATAGCCCAAGTTACCAGTGCTCTAAATATACACTATGATATATTGCGTCAGCAGAACGTCTTCCCATGAGTCATATCTTTCATCAGTATCTTATTTTGAAGGTACAAAGCAATCTCTGAAGATGGAATGGAAGTTGGTAGTTACAATGCATTTGTTTTAAGGTCTCTGCCCTAACATAACCTGATACTGCCCTACTTTCTGGCCTCTCACTGAGCTATACTGTAGCTGCAATAATCAATATTTTTACATGAGCAATGGGTCTCATGACTGACGGGCGAATTCACAAAGTATGGATTGCGGATGCTGATAGCACCGTGAGTTCATTCATGAGATCATTTGCAACACAAGGTCCGATTCACAAAAGATATTGTGCTAATGATATTATAGCGCAAACATGCCCATAACGTTTTGCAGCTGAGTGCAATTTTCCCTTTTTTTCTAGAGAGAAGAAATAATTTCTTTGTGCGTTTCTATAATAACTAGAGCTGTCAATAAATAAAAATATTTAATCGCGATTAATCGCGTGATTGTGCAAATTTTTTATCTGTTCAAAATGTACCTTAAAGGGAGATTTGACAAGTATCTTAATAGTCTTATCAACATGGGAGTGGGCAAATATGCTTGTTTTATGCAAATGTATATATATATTTATTACTGGAAATACATTTTCAACACAAAACATTGACAAATATAGTCCAGAAACCCTCACAGGTACTGCATTTAGCATTAATAAAAAATGCTCTAATCATAACATGGCAAACTCAACAGGCAACAACAGCTGTCAGTGTGTCAGTGTGCTGACTTGACTATGACTTGCCCCAAACTGCATGTGATTATCATAAAGTGGGCACGTCTGTAAAGGGGAGATTCGTGGGTACCCATAGAACCCATTTTCATTCACATATCTTGAGGTCAGAGTTCAAGTGACCCCTTTGAAAATTGCCATGACAGTTTGGAGCATTATTTAGCCTCCTTCCCGACAAGCTAGTATGACATAGCTGGTACCAATGGATTCCTTAAGGTTTTCTAATTTCATATGATGCCAGTATCTTCACTCTAGCTTTAAAACTGAGCCCGCTACAACCTAAAAATCGCAAGTTGCGTTAATGCGTTAAAGAAATGACTAAAACGAATTTGTGTTAAGTTATTATTAGTTATTATTGCGTTAACTTTGACAGCCCTAATATTTTAATATTATTTTGCTAAGCAATCTGTTGAGTGTGTTCTTTTACAAGATGGAAAGCTCTGGCAGAAATTGATCAGTTGACATTATGGGAATAAATGTTTTTGTTTTGTTTCATTTTGTTACAGAAGCACATATAGACACTCAACTTTTCTAGTATGAGGAAACAACTTGAATAAAAAAAATAATAAAAAAAAACACAAATTGAATGATGATCTACAATCGTCCAATCATAAACTAAAACCTCTCAACCTCTAGGCTCAGCATGGCTTTGTGGTGTTGCCACAGTATAACAGAAAAATCAATATCAAACAAATTTGATGCATTTGCTTCACTACAGTTCAATTTGACACCGTTGTAGTCCGACTTTCCCGTCCAAGTGAATGAAATATGAGCCGAGCCCAGCTGTTAATTCTATCAGTGCTGTGTTCTTTCTCCACTTTAAGTCGTGCTTTGGAATTTAATCAATAACATGTATAAACACTACAAACAGGGCGTAAAAATCTACAACTCTTGACATGATATTCACCAGTGCATGTTTGATATAAATCATAAAAAGCCAAATTAAAATAAATGATAAGAAAAACCCCAACTCAAGTTGGAAGCCCCTGATTAGTTCCTGCTCGGCACTTGACACACATTCAATACCTGCATATTATGAAATTAATAAGCGGCCTATAAGAGCCAATTCACTTGGCCATCTAAATTAATCACACTAAGTAATTCCTTGGCAGTCTTCTGTTGAAGATGGTATTAAACCAAGCAGGTTTCAGGGCACGCAGTGCCGTCATTTTTCAAAGGCAATGACGGACGGGGCTTCCCTGCCAGATTGAATTTACTGAGTGTCTGTTATTCAGGGGCTCTTCACCAGAGTTCATTTGATTAATCTAATATATTTTATGCCATGCACTATAAGAGCATAAAAAAGGACATATGACAGGACTTTTAAAGCAAAATTACGTAGCAAAAATGCATTTTAGCAGAAAAGTCTTCACTGTGCCCTTATCCTGTTAGATTTTTTCTAAGGTTTTATATTAAATATAAAATCCAAACTTTAAAAATAACATTTTCCTTTAGTTTTCTTTACAGAAATGAATCAAATGCTGAGATATAGGCCAACTGTATATTTAAAAAAAAAGTCTTGTTGCTCACACCTTAAAATCAAGAAGGCCTAGTGACCCCCTGTGAAGCTTTGGCGTCCCCTAGTAGGGGTTGGGATCCCCAGGTTGGGAACCAGTGGCATACACCACAATCTCGGAGCCCATCTGCTATTGGTCCGATTAGCAACTTGAGAGGCGAGACTTGGAGTTGGAGTTGAGAGACGACGTCTACTACCAGGTTGTTTCACTAGTAGCCAGTTTATAAGCTGATTTCAAACCAATAAAAAGCTAAATCATCACCAGACGACAGTCGTTGGGTTCCCAGATTGCATTTCGGTCGATGCGTTCTACCTCTTTTGCTTTCCACACCGACTGTTTACCTGCATTCAACCAAAGCCTGCTCAATAGTGGTCAATACTACTCGGACTACAAATGGAAACCAGAACACTTCCGATGCCAAAATCTTGTCCTGTTGCCTACAGATTCTACATGTGAATGCAGGATCTGTTTATACGATTACATACACCATAACTAGTTGGACGTCACTGGCTGACTTTTTGGTTTCAGGACAATCAACCACAAACACTGTATATACCTTTAATCACTCACTATGGCCGGTCTGGTGGTGCCTTCAAATGAAACTCGTGAGCTTGAGTTTACAACATGGGACGTGGTGTACAGGATATGCTTGGCGTTCAAGTGGTTAAGTCGTGAGAACACCGCTGCTAAGCAACAGCAATAGTAACGTTACTGTCAGCGTCTAGAAGCCACAGAGGCTAACAATTTAGCAAGCTAGCAAGCGGGTAAAATAATGCAGGAAATGCAAAGGAATAATGACCGGGATAAAGGCCGCTGGGAATGTCGGCATTTTCCTCAGACATATTATAAAATTACAAGGTACAACAATATACGACTAAAATTACAGTATATTAACTTATTATGCACCGAAAAATGAACTTGACAACGTCAACAAACACGTCTCAACTCGTGAACTCTGAGCTTTCAGAAACTTTCCACTTACGAGGTTGTGAATACCACATGAGGGGGGCGTTCATATGGACTCTTCTCCTGAACACGGTAAACACGACCCCATTTGAAGGCACCATCGGCCTGGCAATTAGTGATTCAAGCAATTATTAATCACACCTGACCTATCAAAATGTTCGCTGTCTATTCACATTAAGTTTTACTCCACCTTTTCCCCCGTGGTATGTGTAACCGCTGTCCTGCTTAAAGCCACAGTTCACCATTTTGGGAACTTATTCTATTTCTGCTGAAGATTAATCAAGATTGATACCACTCTCACCTTTATACGGTAAATATTGTAAATAATAGTCGGTTAGCTTATCTTAGCACAAAGACTGGAAACTGCCTGGTTCTGTCTGAAGGTCATAGAATTAGCATAGAAGCACCCCTAAAGCTCACTCATTAATATGTTATATCTCATTTGTTTAATCCGTAATTACAAAAGTCCCTCAGTAAAACTGCAACTTGTCGTTTTTACACTTTAATGTTTGTGCGGGTTAACAAATGAGGTATAATGTGTTAATTAGTGAGCTGGACTTATCAGGGCTGCAGCCCCTCAGCCTTGTTGTACAAAATCTGAGTGAACGCGCCAACACCCACTCTGAAGGGTGTCTCCTGTCTGCAGTGAACACACACACACACACACACAGGTTCACACAGACACCCTTGCTGGTGTTGTGTTGGCTGCCGGATAGCAGAGTGGCTCTCTAAATATAGCTACAGCTCAGAGCTCACAGAGGAAGGCCCTGCGTCGAGACGGCTGGGGATTAACCATTACGCTCCCTCTCACATGCACACACACGTACACACACACACACACACACACACACACACGACATTCCTACACACAGCAACTTGCATACTAAACACGCAGGCACACGATATACATAACATACAGCATGTAGGTACAGAATATGTATGTGGTTTCCATAAAGAGGGATCATGTCCGTACATATCCACACACTCAAAAGAGCCTGCTACTGTGTCATATTTTCAGTGTTTGTTGGCATGTACATACACGTGAGGACATTATTGATAAAACGGGCTCACAAGCTGCCAAAAAGAGAGAAAGTACTTTAGATTTTAGCAACGTATCGAAGACTGCAGGTGTCATGTAAATGACAATGACAATGAATAAATAAATAAATGAATAAATAAATGAATGAATAAATGAATGAATTAAAGAAATAATGAATGAAAGAATGGATTAATTAATGTGTTGGCGTGTTTGTATGTATGTATGTATGTATATAAATAATACATAATCAGATATTACTAAGCATTTCATAACTGATCAAAATGGACAATAAAAACAGGAATTAATGAACAAATGTACAAATGCATTCATTAATCCATAAAGAGATATATCAAATTACGAGGTATTTTATTTTTTTAATGTCCAATGGAAATAATAATTATTAAAATAACTTACAAAATAATATTTATTTTATATTTTTTATTAATCCATCAATAAATGTGTCAATTGAAAAAAAGTGTTTCCATTAATACATAATTTAAAGATGGATTAATAAATACCAGAATAAGTAATGGAATTTCAGAATCAATTTGAAAATGCAGTTTTAGAGGAGAAATAAATAACAGAACTCACAGATTTTAATCAGGAAATTGGAAAAGCAGTTACTTTTTCCATCTGCATTTCCATTTTTCCGCTGCTTTTCCCTTTTTTCTTTTTTTGCGTTTAGGTGACACCGTGGGCCTTGAGTTGGTAAAACAAGGTCAAACAATGTAAATAATTTTCACAGTAAAAGTTCTGTTGTGAGTTACTCACATTATGTCCATGGTTTGATAGCTTGTAGTGATACTTAAGGTTTATTTTAAGGGGAGACAGGTGAATAGGGTACATTTTTTAACTAATAGCTATCACCATGAAATTTCCCCAGATGACTTACTTGCATTACGACAATTATTTTTTGCATTACAGGTTTTCTGAAAATGTATGTTTAAATATGCAAGTTATTAAATCTTATTAAATATGTGTGAATTTGCATAATTTTCCAGAACAGAAATATGAACTTTGGATAAAGTCAGATTCAAAACTATTCATTTTGTTGACATATTAGAGTCAAACGTTTTTA
>CAKALU010040365.1:0-10768 GCA_916700995.1 Hozukius guyotensis
AAATTCAAGTTTCCAGCATCACAGTTCCATAGTGCAAAACATGTTAGTAAAAAGGCAGTAAAAAAGTTAGTAGTGCAAAGTACAAAGTACAAAAAAATATACCAGATATAAAAATACAAGGAGATGAAGAAAACTGTTAAAACTGAATATAGTGCAGGGTAACAGCTGTGATACGCGACTATTAAAAAAGTGAATATAGTGCAGAAGAGACTGTTAAAAATGAGTATAGTGCAGGGTAACTCCAGTAGCTTAGTCTATGAAAGTGCACTGTGTGCATTATTATCTGTCCTGCAGACCGTCCTCCTTTGTCCCCCGCCCCTCCCTAGAGAGGTGTTGTACAGTTTGATGGCTCGGGGGACAAAGGATTTCCTGAGTCTGTCTGTGGAGCACTTGGGGAGCAGCAGCTCCTCTGTTTGGTGATGACGGCGTGCAGAGGATGGCTGGCGTTGTCCAGTATGGCCAGCAGTCTGTTGAGTGTATGATGGTCATTCTCATGCTCAATTATGTCTTATAAGTTGTTGCAGCAATTTTTGGGTTGATACCATTTGTTACCTAGATTTGGTGCTACATTTAACTATTTTTGACCACTTGAGAATTGATAAAAAATTATCAATAATCCCTCCAAAATATCATATTAAGACACCAAGACCTTGTGGAACAACACAGAAAAAGCCGTGCTGTGATTTGGTGTCAAACACTTTTGACATTTTGAGATTTCTGCAAGAACAGCATTTTTCGTCGATTAGATGGCGAGCACTTATGTGTACAATGTACATATCTTGCTTCTGTGTATACAGTATTGTAGCCTACAGTACTGACCTTCAGTAAACTTTTACCTGCTGTTGAAATCTAAACAGCTCCGTGTGACACACAACAGCCTTCAGATGGACTAAACTGACATTCTGGTATAGTAGCCTACATTAAGCAGTCAGTGGCAACAAAAAAAGTACACAGTAGTATTAGATTGCTAGTATTTTGTAAGAAGTACACAAGTCATACTAAGCCATACACATCATTTAAAAGATTAATTTAAACAATGTTAATCTGTTTACAAAAGGAACACTTAATGTTGATCACTGCATAGACTGTTGCAATTTAAAAAGCTGAACTGTTAGCTTGATTCATTTTATGGCAGTTACATACATATTATTAACAATAATGATGTTAATGGCTTACATTTTCATCAATCAATAACTGGAATCCCAACTGTTAGGATAAGAAGCCACGTTTCACCATATCTTTTAAAGGTCCCATATTGTAAAAAAGTGAGATTTTCATGGCTTTTATATTATAATATAAAGCAGGTTAAAGTGCTATATAAATACTGTGTAAGTATCGAAACGCTCAATTTACAGACCAATCCACACAGCCCGTATTCAGTAACTGTGACTTTGCATCAAGCCGTCAGGATTTTTGTCCATTTGTGATGTCACAAATCTACAATATCGAGACCATTTCACAGACAAACAGAGGGTAAATACAGGCCGATTCAGACAGACGGTATGAGGAAAATAATGTTGTTTTTTTTAACATTATAGCATGTAAATATATTCTAGTAGAAACATAGATTACAAGTAAGAACCTGAAAATGAACACAATATAGGACCGTTAATATAATTGCAGCAATCATCACTGCTCGACATCACGCTGTTCATAGCTGCTCTACTTTCTCAGACATTTTTTTGTGAACGTTGATAAACTTGTCAGTGACCTGAAAATGTGGTTTAACTTGTTCATTGTTCATGTTTCTGAAGAACTGAGAACTGTTGGTTTTTTGTGTTGATACAGTCATGTGATAGTTGTTCCCTCCCTAACATTAGTCACTCTTTCAACACTTCCCCTCTTTTGGCTTCAGAATCTCACACAGTCATGTTTAGAGTCGGCTCCTCCTCTCGTCTGATCCAACTTTGGAAGTTCAAATCTGCACGGTCATGTTTAGCACTCGGTCCTCCTCCCCTCTGGAATCCAGGGCATTACTCAAAATCCCTTACTCACGATAAGTCCCATAGTCCCTCCCTCAGTCAGATCTTTTTCCCAGTTCTCAAAGTTGCTGCATCATGTTAACTCACAGTCCCTCCTACTTGCTTTCGCTGAAGTTGCCAAATCATGTTTAGCTGAGGTTTTGTGACGCATTGTGTTCCTGTTTTCATTCAACCGCTGGAAGGAGGAGACAAAGGAGGATGTATAAAAGGGGGAGACGACTGTAGTCACACAGAGCACAAAGTGTACTGCACATCCAGAGAGAAAACAGTGAATCACTGTGGAGAGAGACCAAACTACCAAACCTACACAACTTCATCCTAACTGGTGAGTAAAACACAATGTCTACATTGATGTTTTTGTCATACTTACCATAATTTTATAACTTCTTGCTGACATTTTATACCTCTTAAATCCCTATCTGATGTTAAAAGATGGTCTGCAAATGCACTTTTCTGACATTTCAACTTTTTTTCAGGGCCACAATGGAGACAGAGAAGAAGACTCAGACCACAGCAGAGCAGCTGGCTGACAGGTGAGATGAGCTGCTGTGATTTATTTAATCTCTAAATCCTTCTTGCAGTAACATTTCACCACTGGGCATTGCAATATTCATCATTGCAATGCAATCCTAGATTATTGTGTTCAAACTATACGTTTCTTAAAAAAAAGATTAAACTTATATACACTGAGTTTGGATGACCTTATGTGCATCAGTGCTGCAGCATCCAAAAGTAGGTTTCTAGAGCAGTATGTGCTGACCGTCTGTTCATGCTTGTAAAGTCTTATCAGCTGCATGTTGTCTACATTAGATAACCATCTATAAGTGCAGTAATTCACACAATGTATTCTGTACTTTGGAGTCCCATATTTGTTCTTAAAGTTTATTTCATGCCTTCCTCTCTTTTGTTTTTGCAGGGATCTGTCAGAACAAATCAAAAAGGTGACAAAGGAGAGCCACGTCAGGGCAGAAAGCACAGAGCTGATGCTGAGCTTTCAGAGGGGACAAGTCACCCGGCCACAGTTCAAGGTAACATATTTTTAAATCTATTTTTAGTGGATGATCTCACTTTTGTTCATAACTTTTTGTATGATAGGCTACTGTGATCTAGAGATGCACCGATACCGGATCAGATATCAGGACGCTACTGACTCAAATAGCTGGATCGGGTATCGGTGACAATGGGGCCAATCTATTAAATTCAATTTTATGTCGATATACTATATGCTAGAATTTTAATTCCTTTTTAGGTTTTAACCAATTTGTTGCTGCATTAAAAAGGTTTACACTTGAATTGTAATTCCTGTTAATTTCGAAGATTTTTTTGCCAAGTTTTTGGTGTACAATTTAATATTTTAATAATAAATAACAATTCAGTAAATGTATATCTATGTAGTCATTGGTCACATTTTGTTTTAAAAAGTTAGGAAAGAAATGTTTAAGTCAAGAATGATGTTGCCTTACACATAACAGAATGATCCCAGTTACTCCCACACAGTGAGGCATACAGCTTATTGATTAAACACTGGTATCGGATCGGTACTCCGTATCGGCCGATACCAAAGCCCAGGTATCGCTATCGGGACTGAAAAAGTTAGATCGGAGCATCCCTACTGTGATATCTTTGTCTTGACACCACCTCTCCTTCTCCTCGTCTCCTTCAGCTCCTCCTGTGCTCGCTGTATGAAATCTACCAGGCCTTGGAGGAAGCGATGGACAGGAACTCCGACCACCCTGCTGTCGCACCCATTTACTTCCCGGCTGAACTGGCCAGACTGGAGGCCATCGAGAAAGACCTGGAATACTTCTACGGCCAGGACTGGAAAGAGAAGATCGTCGTCCCTGCAGCCACTAAAAGATACTGCCACAGACTCAGACAAGTATGTATCATATGTAAATCACACACAATCATTTCTCTGCTGTTTGATACTGAAATAACACTCTTCATCCTTGTCTTTTTTTTTTCAGATTGGTAAAGAAAACCCTGAATTTCTGGTCGCCCATGCTTACACTCGTTACCTAGGTGACCTGTCTGGAGGGCAGGTCCTGGGTCGAATCGCCCAGAAGTCCATGGGGCTGACGGGCAGCGAGGGTCTGTCATTCTTTGCCTTCCCTGGTGTGTCCAGCCCCAACCTCTTCAAACAGCTGTATCGCAGCCGGATGAACAGCGTGGAGCTGACGGAGGAGGAGAGGAACGGCGTGCTGGAGGAGGCTGTCAGGGCGTTTGAGTTAAACATTCAGGTACAGAGCGATGATCGCTGTCACTGTGAACTTAGAAGACTAACCTTTGCTCTTGCAGTTGTTTAAACCAGAAGTAGCTGATGGACGTTCTTGCTTTTGTTTTACAGGTCTTTGATGATTTACAGAAGCTGCTGCTGAGCGTCACTGAAAACAAGCTGCAGACTCTTTCAACACACTCCAAACCAGTAAAGACACTCCAGATCCCCGGCGCCATCATCAGGATGGTGCTGGGACTTTTTATGGCTCTGGCCACAGTCAGTATAGGAATCTACGCTCTTTAGAGAAGATACACAACAAGAAATACTATGTATTGGTCCGTTGCTGTAGGACCGTTAAAAACTCTTGTAAATACCTGTAAATAACAAAATACTGTAAAAATGTTTTAATTTAACTGTAATTTAACCACATTTACAATGTTTTCATGAAAGTTGAGTGTAATGATTTATTTAATTCCTGTTTAACAGTTATACAGTGTGCATTAAAATGTGCAATACATAAGCTTTTAATACTATAAATGTTACCTTATTAATAAAAATCTTTTGTTGAAAGAAAGTACCTTGTCCGTATTCCTCGTGCAGCTTTGTGAAGTATTTGTCTGTGCTTTAGTTGGCACTGCTCATACATGCTATTTTCTTGTAATGGGAATGACTCTGCTGATGTTTATGGTGCAGCTGGTTGACATTTGCACTAATGTTTTGACACCCAACCATGAGCCTGCTGTTCATTTGACCCCTGGTCTTATAATAGTTCCTGGTAAAATACTCGGAAAAATTCCCTACGCACAATTAAAGGAGCAGTGTGTAACATTTAGAGGGATCTATTGGCAGGAATAGAATAAAATAATAATAAGTATGTTTTCTTTAGTGTACAATCACGTGAAAATAAGAATTGTTTGTTACCTTAAAATGAGCCGTTTATATCTACATACGGAGTGGGTCTTCTTCATAGAACCGGCCGTCATGTTTCTACGGTAGCCCTTGCGTCAGCTACCGTAGTTCCCCTACATGCTTTGCACACGGGAGACGTTTCAGTCGGTTGCAATCTGCAACCTCACCGCTAGATTCCGCCACATCCTACACCCTGCACTTTTAATAAACACAATTGCTGGTAAACCATCTACTACACCTCTTAGGCTTTAAAACACAATAAAGAGACAACGCATCATTCTTGTGTAAAATTTGGTATCCACTTTTATTGTGGTTTTACGATTTTCCTAAAATCTGCGCACCGGTGGCATACAACATAAATTAAAACTGATTGTTAACAGTAGCCAGAGCAAACATCTGGCTTCATTTCTGGCCTAATTCATAGTGACACAAATCAGTACAGTGCTGGTATCTGTTTCCCCCTAGAGGACAACTAAAAGAAAAACAAAAGTCCTTTCAGAAATGATTGTACTTCACAGGAATTGGCTTACCTCAACCTTAAAAGGCACAGCAGCCTGAGTAAATCAGAAATGTCCTCTTATTGTCACGTATAATGTCCAAATCTTTAAAAGCTGAAATAATGCTTAACATTCAAGACACATTCCTTTCTACTGCTGTAGCTTACTCTCTTTCAGCATTTTACTTGTTTGTGCTATACATTACGCCGTCAGTATCAGAGAGTACACGTCTAATTCCAAAAAGAGCAGACCCAGGAGCTCTGGAAATGCATCACTTGCTGTAAGAAGGCCATCAACACAAAACAAAACCCAACAGCTTCAAACTAGAAAAAGCGAGGGAACTACAACCAGGTTTACAACTGACAGGGTTAATTCAACATGTTACTTCGACATGCCAATCTCTACCCACCACATCCTCAAGAAACACACACACACACATATCAAAACACACAATCATGTATGAAATCTACAAGCTACAGAGTGCCAGATGAGGGGTATCCCAAGGTGCTTTAAGGGGGATTGCACAGCATATCTTGTCTTTGTTAATGTTACTGACAGTAAACAATGAAAAGGACACACTAAGGACTGATTTTTAAAACAAAACAGAGAGCACAAACTCAAGGCAAAGCAAAGGAAGGGGATCCATATTGTGGGTAGGCAAAAAAAAAAAAAAAAAAAATCAGATCCACATTTATAAAAGCAGCTTCAAAGGAAAAACTACAGTACCGACAACCCTAGTGAAATAAAATAGATTCAATCCTTGAATATCTTCTATCTAAAAATGTCACCATTCTATCTCATGAATGGTCGTGGGACCTCATGGCATAACTTTGTTCAGAAAAACTTATTTTTCTGGATTTTGATGATTGCATATCAGTAGAGAGGCCTGTGTTTTTTGTGACATTCAAGGCCACATGTTTGTTTGAAAAACACAGTAACTTCACTTGACCAAGACAAATTTCCTGCATTTTCTCTATTGATATTAACATATTGCACATTACGTATAGAAAGGGGAAGTAAATTACATCGGTGACATGCATCTAAAATCACAAATTAAAATAGACTGTCAGTCGTACAAAAGTGAAATTACTTTGCAGTAATATTTTGCTACGTGTACAGCTTTCCATATTCTTCATCTAGCTCGATTTGGCACGTTGTCCTACTTTAAAAGGCAAATGAGTTTCCAAAGCCCAAATAGGTGCATATCAGACTTTAGCAACGTACTGTAGGGCACAGTTTTCAACACCTGTCTGCATCCTAAAACAACCTCCAAAACATCTGCATAATGCCTCATCACCTTGGCTACCTGTCTGAACAGCTAGGACAGTTTCGGCTAAAAAGGTGCAGTTACTTTTAGGCAGGAGCAACCGTCATGGGGCTGCTCAGTTGGTTTCGTAAGAGGACAGCAGGGCTGCGTCTACCGGCTCCATGCAGGAGGGGCACGTGAAGGAGCGCATCAGCCAGGGGTCAATGCAATCCACGTGGTAGATGTGAAGGCAGGGCAAGAACCGAATGGGATCGCCGTACTCAAAATCCATCATGCAGATCACACACCTGGTGGAGAGAGAAACAATAAGTTCAGAATCTTTAAGTATGGCAATGGTGTTTGCAAAATTAGCTGTCGACAATGTAGCACAGAATACAATACAACTTCCACATGCATTGTGAAATATAACATATCTTCATTAATCAATATGCTCATTTTAACCAGTGCAAGTATAACAATGTACTAGCTAACTTCAATTGAGATTTTCTGAAAGGGAGTGAGCATATGATGAAAAATGTGTTTTTGGGGTACATTTTTCCTTTATTCCAGACTGCCTCATATTGTAGGCAATGGCAGCCAATTACTAATAAACTCAGTGAAGTGTGATTGCAGCTGCAGGGTGGGGGTGGGGTGGGGTTGGGCGTTCCTGTAGAGCACAACAGGAATGCCCACGTAGATCATTGGTTTATGTAGAACAGGAACGCCCAGTAGCTGCTGACTTTAACTGTATTGTCATGTTCATGTCAGTCAAATCAGTGGCTATGCATTTGGGTCAAAGCATGATTTAACCCACTCTTTGTAAAATTCTTAAATAATTTTATTATTTGTGACTTCGATGAATTTGATCTTAACAAAGTTACCTAGCTTCTAGCAAGCATTCAATATCCAAACGTTAATTCTCTATTTTTTGCTACATAGAACGATTTTAAAAGGAAGGAGCTGCCTCGGATACTGGAGACAAATCTCGGGTATGGCTGCCCTTTTTTCCTGTGGGCGAGGTGGCTATGCAGAAATTCACAATATCCAAATATGTGTGCTTGAACTGCCACCATGAACATCCACGTGTCCTCACATAGCCTTCACAAGATAACTATTGACGGAGTCATAAGAATAAAGCTCTGTTGTCATTTGTGTCTTCACGATGAAGTATGTAACAACAGCCAGAACCAGCTGTGCATTGAGAAAGTGGGTGCTCCTGTATCCTATGAGCCAATCAAAGCGGTTGGCGTTCCTGTCAAGCTCTACAGGAACGCCGCCCAATGCTGCAATCAGACCTGTCTCAATAAACTGGCACCTGATATCACATTCAAATAAACCCATAGATTATCACCACAACAGTGATGTAGGGCTGTGCATCTGTACATGTCCTGATCTACATTGTAAGTCCACTGCTGTATACTTTTTTGTTGTATAAAGTATTATTTCGTTGACTAAAAACTTGTTGTTTTAGTCAATGAGCATTTCATTCACTCAATATGGCAGGATCCTATTCTGACCACAGGCTCAGAGTACAGCTTTATTTAAAAATGGTACAAAAATGAACCCAGACCATTGTGTTCGATCAAAATAACAAACAACAAAAAAAGAAGCGTGCAAAAGAAATCTATATATTTTAGACTCACTCTTTAACTTTCTTATTAGAGGGATCAGAGCCCGGGTCGAACATGCCTTTGGGCAGGTGATGGATGAGACCGATTCGCTGGGCAATGCGGATCTGCTCCTCCTCGGTCAGCTGGTAAGCCAGACGACTCTCCCCTGGGGTGGGATGGTACACTGGCATAGGCTGGGTGTGCTCCTGGAAAAGAAGGAACAGAAGACAATCATTTGTGAAGCAAGTCTTCATGGAGGGAGGATTTTAGATGCCCCCTTTGCATTACAACCTGACAGATACTGGATTTCTGACGCTGATTCTGATATTTGTAAAGCTGATCATGTCAGTTTTAAAAGTAATTTGGGGGACATCAGACATTGTGATGCTCCTGTGCTTCTGTAAACACCAGGAAAATGGCCATCTTACAAAGAGTGACGGATGAAATAAAAGCACTGTTAGTGAAATCTCGGTACTGTCTGGGTCATGTTTTAATATATAGTTTATATGACATTAGCATTGTAATTACAGTTAGATCCAATTTTATGAAGGTACAGCACAGTGACTATGCCTCTACTATTCTATCATAACTAATTTACCAATGACATTTTCGTCACCCATCCCAAGTTAAAATACTGTATGTTGCATTATAGATACATTTGCTTTGGTTTTGTTGGTGCAAGTAAGCAGTATAATAACAAAAGAATAGATAAAAACGTTAGAATCAAATAAAATAAGAATAAAAAAAATTGAAATTCTACCAATATACAATATACAAAATAAGCTATAAACAAAAATAAACAGGATATAAACAGATGGTGCAAATATTGCCGTACAGTATTTATATACAACTTAAGCCTGCTTTATAATAAAAAAAACGTGAAAATCTCACTTTTTTTTATAATATGGGACCTTTAAACATGCTTTCCTAACTTTGTAAAACAAAATGTGACCAATAAATACACATATATATGATTATATTTAATTGTTCTTCATTGTTATTATAATAAATCCAACAACGTGGTAAAAAATCTTTAAGACCAATTTCAAAACTTGTTTTCCCTATTAGTCAATTAGACACAAAAAAAACATGGTGAATGAGGTACAGGTTAAAAATACCGAAGTTACCCTTTAATGTCATGCAGATATGACTGAGGTGCTGTTAAATCCCCGGAGTGTATTTAACTTTAAGCCCCAGTATCTCACCTGGTAGGGCGGCGGAGGCTCTCCGGGCAGACTGCCCCCCTCAGACTCGTTCAGCAGCGACAGGTCGTCCGCTCCTTGTGAAAACAGACAGTTCCCCATCGAGCCGAGACCACCATGAGAGAGAGACCACTTCACTGTGAGGCTGACAGACACTCAGACAGCGTCAACTGGAGCTAACGAGCTGACGGTTGACTTGAACGAGTTGTTAGCTTAGCTGTTAGCTGATAGTTTGTTGTCATTCCGTGAAGAGATTAGCGGATAAACGGTGAGAGGAGCGACGTGGCTCTCTTTGGTGGAATAAAGGTCCAACGTTGAGCTTCACGGTGGCTGGTAAAAAGATTAGTGACACAGAGTTTAACCGTCTCAGCGAGCTGTTTGTTTCTGTGTGTCTGGTTGAATGTTGAGTTCTTGTGTTTACAAAAAAAACACACAAACCGGAAGATCGTCATCAGGAAGCTCGCTTAAGAAGCACACTACACTTCCGCCTTCAGTTACTCCTCAGACTTTCAGAATAAAAGCAGAAAATTGTAACATTTAAAAAATGTTTTTTTTTTTTAAAGGTCCCATATTGTAAAAAAGTGAGATTTCCAGGTCTTTTACATTAAACAGTGTATTCTCCTGTTGGAATTGACTCTTGTGGATGAGCAGCACAGCTGATTATGTGGGTAGCGCCCAAGAAAAATTTGCCAAAATGCTCTGCCAATGGTAAACAGTGTATTCTCCTGTTGGTATTGACTCTTGTTTTGAGTTGTTTGGTTGATTGGATGATTGAACTCTCTATCAGTAACAAGGAACAAACAAGACATATTATCAACCTCGCTGGCTGACCTGCAATGAATCCTGGTTGAGGAATGGAACGCCATCCCACAGCAACGTGTGACCAGGTTAGTGACCAGCATGAGGAGGAAGTGCCAGGCTGTTGTGGCTGCATATGGATCTTCCACCCGCTACTGAGGCTCCTGACGGTGTATTAAATGAATAAAGTGTAAAATATCCAATATGTCTTGTTTGTTCCTTGTTACTGATAGAGTTCAATCATCCAATCCACCAAACAACTCAAAACAAGAGTCAATACCAACAGGAGAATACACTGTTTACCAT
>CAKALU010040366.1:2040-21004 GCA_916700995.1 Hozukius guyotensis
TTGCTTTTCAACTGCCCCAAGAGGAAGGGTTGTTAGCTTGTCTGGGTTACATCGGAAGGTCGAGCAAAGAATTTACTAACCGAAACTGAATTTATATTAAGCAAAATAATACAGGTATGCAGCATTTCTGAGAGAGGTCAGCAATCAGAGGCCTGTACTACGACGCAGGATTTGGGGTTAGCGTGATGACTTCAGGGTTAACAACCTTTAGTCCTACGACGATGGTTCTGACGAAAAAGTCTGTTAATTTACGCATTCACACATCGGCAATTCTTTCTTTTGCCAGCTGTTCTTCCTGCATTTGGCAGCTTCAACTGTTTTAATTTTATTCTGGATTATGTGTTTAACTTCTTCGTATTTGCCTAATATTATAGTTCGCTCTTCCTTTGTAAAATGTGTCGCTCTGCTGACAGTAGACTTGTCCATGTCTGTGATTGGTCAGATGCTGTAAACACCGCCCCTTTCATGTGGGTTAGGGTCATGGGTTAACCCTTCAACCCATAACGAGAAGAAACCCTGGGTATGTTGAACTCGCTTCGTAGTACAGGCCTCAGATGTGCGATTTGTTTCCGAGGTAACAAACAACAACTAACAGAGCTCTAAAAAGAAGTCAAAGCAAGTTTTCTAGTTCAAAAGAAAAAGTGAAAGAAACAATCTGAACTCAAAGTGCAGCATGTCATGTGGCCAACTGTCACTTTCATGTTTCATAGATAGATTTTCAACTTGATGGTTGCCGAACTTTGGTGACAAATTGTACATTTAAAACTAGGTCTTTGCTCTTGGATTTCGAGGGATTGACACCAAAGCCTTACATATACTGTAGCGCTGGTGTATTAGCTGAAAATGCATCCGATCTCCACTATAGCAGCACTCAGAATGTCTCAAATTAACACCATGCAGTCAAGGATGGATCATCCAGATTGCTTGAGAAATTAAGACAAATCCACCACGACAAAGCGACAAAATCTCCACCATCTGTTTTCGATTAGTGTTTAAGTATAATAGGTTGTTTCTTCAACACAAGCACTGGAAACCAAACCGATCACCAGTTGTGTGACAACAGCAGCACCACTTTGACTACTGATGCAGAAACTGGACCGCTTAGTAACAGTGTGGTTATTCCTGCCCTCTGAAAATGAATCATGACACCATCATTCACACCAGCTCTGAGTGCCAGACGGTTCTTTAACGGAGCGGATAAATACAGCAGTAGCCCCAGGTGAGCCATTCATTAACACGCAGCAGCACATCGGCTTCGCAGATACATCTATTCATGGATGTTCCCTCGCACCTCTTTGTCATCACCTCATGAAACATTCATGTTCAGGAGAGAAGACGTAATTTAAAAACTAAATGAGCAAAACTTTTCTGCACTTTCCTTTGGAGGTGGGCTCATCATGTCCCCAACGAGCGTAGAACTAGTTTTGTTTTTTGAGTTTCTTGGAGCCGTGAAGGTCCCCTGTCTGCAGTAAAAGCCCCTCCATCATCCTGCCCACCCACCTAACCACCCACTTCCTCCCTCACCTTCTCCAGCAGGTAGTTGTTGATGTGTCCTCCGGTGGGTTCCCCATTGAAGTTGAAGTTGATGTCCATGTACTTGCCGAAGCGGCTGGAGTTGTCGTTGCGATTTGTCTTGGCGTTCCCGAAGGCCTCCAGCACACAGTTGGATTTGAGCAGCACATTCTTCACACTGATTCATCACATCGTGGTAACCATTGACGGAAACGTGTGAGAAACAGCCGTCAGGGAGGAGGAAATGGAGACAGAGGAAAAGAAGAAAGTGAGATGATTTATGGTAACATCATATTCTCATGATCTAATTATTTGTGTTGGATTTGAGGATAAAACCTGTCTGGATGTACATTTCAGTTTACAGCACTGCCTTACTGACTTAATAGTTCTATTATATTATAGAGTATATATATATAAGCACCACTCACCTCTCGACCTCCGCCCTCTGGCTTGGGTTTGTGATGGCTGCGATGTACTGCATGATGTATTTACTAGCTTCTGTTTTTCCTGCCCCACTTTCACCTGAAATACAAAAACACACACAGCTTTCACAACACTGATGAACAGATCAGTACAGCTTTAGGACTGAACGATTTTGAAAAAATATCTAATTGCGATTATTTTGACTGATATTGCAAATGCGATATAATTTGCGATATTAGAGGGAATGATCATTTTTACATCACTATTCTCATTTTCATTGAAAAACATATAAAAATGATTATGGTGTGATTTTTGCGGGGATCATTCTGTACCAAAGAAAGATGTTTTCATAAGTCTGTAGAATATGATGTGTAGGTCTGGACATCTCTGCAGCACCACAATATTTAATTCAAAACGGTATTTTGACACATATTTTGCAGCAGACCATATTGCGATTTCGATAAAATTTTCATTAAAGGTCCCATATTATAAAAAAGTGAGATTTTCATGTTTTTTTATTATAAAGCAGGCTTAAGTCCTATATAAATACTGTGAAAGTATCGAAACACTCAATCCACAGGGAAATAACCACAGCCTGTATTCAGAAACTCTGCATTTGAAACAAGCTGTCAGGATTTCTGCCCATTCGTGATGTCACGAATATACAATATTTAGACTCAAGACTACAATTTTAAACGTAAACATTCTAAATGTGTCCCAGTTTATTCCTGGTTGCAGTGTATGTGAACGACATCAGCTGACAGGAAGTACATATGGACCCAAGCTGTTGCCTAGCAACGCAATTCTGTTGCAATTCCGTTGCAATTCCGTCAAAATGCGCTAAAACGGAGCGTTTTAGACAGAGGGTAAATACAGGTATATTCAGGCAGATAGTTTGAGGAAAATAAAGTTTTTTTTAACATTACAGCATGTAAACATGTTGTAGTAGAAACACAAAATACAAGTATGAACCTGAAAATGAGCATGATATGGGACCTTTAATTGTTCAGCCCCAGTACAGCTGCATAATATAATAATAATTACGTCTCTTTAATCAGAAACAGCTGTATTTCTTTAGGAAACGTAAGAAAGCAAAATTCCCCTGCTAAGTTCTTGTTAACTTTTACAGAGGAGCAATAGAAAGCATTCTGCCTGGAAACACTGAAAAACTGGTATGGGATGTGCATGACCCAGGACAGGAGGGCCCTCCAGAACATCATTGGTACCCATCTACCGAGCATCAGTGATATCGGAGAGGCAAGGTGCCTGTGCAGAAACCCAAAGGAAACTAAAAGACAATACCCGACCCAGCAACAGCATGTTCACCCTGCTGCCGTCTGGCAAGCGATACAGAAGTACCACCAGACTACAGAGCAGCTTCTCTCCTCAGGCTGAGAGATTCCTCCTCCTCATCCTCCACCATAAATAAATGACATGGAACTTTCTGTTATGCTGGTTTTGCACATTACCGAACCACTAAACCAAAGTCTCTCTTGGTATGTATATAAGTAAATATTATTTTATCTCATTTCAATGTATTCTATTCTAATGCAAATATTTGTATATGTTCTATGTATGTGCAGCGTGAACGAGCTACAACTTATGTTTCATTGTGCGACCCTGTGTTGTAAAAATGACAAATAAACGAACCTCATAACCTTGTACAGGTTTGATTCCTTGTGGAGTGGAAGACTGTGAAGGTGGTATCTGAGCTGTTGAGTACTTGAATCCGATTAACATACGATGCATAATGAATGAGGATGCAGACATGCATATATATCGTAGCCTACTGTATGATCATAGACTAAACATAGAGACAAATAATAGTATGTTAGTACAGTTACAAGCAGCATCAACACAGGCAGAGTCACTGGTGTGCTTTGACCAAGAAGAAGACTGGAAATATCTTAAATTTGATGATTTTTTATAATTTTTGGTTGCTGAGCCAAGACTACAAGTCAAGTATACCTTTCTGTAGGCCTGGCAAGAATACTTAATTACTTAATTTAATACTTAATTTTCTTAAGTATATCTCGATCAAAATATTAAGTACAAGTAGGCCTACAAGCCAAATATACTTTTATAGACTTTTCTGTATACTTGTCAGTATAAGCCAAGTATACTAGACTTTTCTGTATACTTGTCAGTATAAGCCAAGTATACTTAGACTTTTCTGTATACTTGTCAGCATAAGCCAAGTATACTTAGACTTTTCTGTATACTTGTCAGTATAAGCCAAGTATACTTAGACTTTTTTGTATACTTGTCAGTACAGTATAAGCCAAGTATACTAGACTTTTCTGTATACTTGTCAGTATAAACCAAGTATACTTAGACTTTTCTGTATACTTGTCAGTATAAGCCAAGTATACATAGACTTTTCTGTATACTTGTCAGTATAAGCCAAGTATACTTAGATTTTTCTGTATACTTGTCAGCATAAGCAAAGTATACTAGACTTTTCTGTATGCTTGTCAGTATAAGCCGAGTATACATAGACTTTTCTGTATACTTGTCAGTATAAGCCAAGTATACATAGACTTTTCTGTATACTTGTCAGTATAAGCCAAGTATACTTAGACTTTTCTGTATACTTGTCAGTATAAGCCAAGTATACATAGACTTTTCTGTACACTTGTCAGTATAAGCTAAGTATACTGGACTTTTCTGTATACTTGTCAGTATAAGCCAGGTATACATAGACTTTTCTGTATACTTGTCAGTATAAGCCAAGTATACTTAGACTTTTGTGTATACTTGTCAGCATAAGCCAAGTATACATAGACTTTTCTGTATACTTGTCAGCATAAGCCAAGTATACATAGACTTTTCTGTATACTTGTCAGCATAAGCCAAGTATACATAGACTTTTCTGTATACTTGTCAGTATAAGCCAAGTATACTTTGACTTTTCTGTATACTTGTCAGTATGAGCCAAGTATACTTAAGTATACTTTTGTTAAGTATATATCTGATAAGTACATAAAAAGTCAACTGAAAGTATACTCTCTTATTTTAAGTTTAAAAGAAGTATACTAATAGCACACTTGAATAAACTTCTTTTTGGTAAGGGTCTTTGGGTAACAACATATATCTTTTCATCTGGCGCCACACACAGGCCAAACCTGATGCTTAACAGAGGGAATGATCCAAGAATAGCAAGGTTGTCTGTCCATTTTTGTTTTTTATCCATCTAGCAGTTTTGCTTTCACATGTATAATTGAATCAGTCCACAAACAAGAGAATCAAGAATGTGTTGTCTGCAATCAGGTTTGAATTTAAAGTGTGGTTAGTAGTCCTGTATTGAAAACTGTTCATACACCGCAGACAGTTCACAGTTTGCAGACCTGTGGCTCATGAGGTGATGCTAAAAGTGTGAAATAGACAGACCTGATATGACGATGCAGGTATCTTTGGCCCGTCTCTTCATGGCCTTGTAGGCAGCATCAGACACTGCGTACAGGTGAGGAGGGTTTTCATACAGCTCCCGGCCTCGGTACGCATCAATGGTATCTTGGCCGTAAATGTCCATCTGTCGGTACGGGTTAACGGAGACGACTACTTCTCCAATGTAGGTGTAGATACGACCCTTCTCAAACCTGTTCAAACAAAAGAAAAATATGTCATACTTCACATATGTACAGGTATCATATAGATGCATACACAATAAAGATGCTGTGTGTACAAATGTAGGATATTTAATTTATTCAATCATTCATTTAAGGGACAAAGAGGCGTTTAGCTTCATGACATTTTCACACCACCCATGAAAAAAAAACCTTGAGTAAAAAGTTCCATAAAAGACCATGCACCTTTTATGTCATACGTAACTTCCTGACGGTAAGTGACACAAGTGTGTGTACACTGAGAGCAGGAAATGAAACTTTGTGGTTCAAAGGGCGTCACAGCCTTGTGTAACCTTGTGTTGCTTTGTTGAGCTGGGAGAGGTAAAACTGACGTGTCACAAGACATACTTTATTTTAAACTTTTTTTTGTTAAGGGGGGGGTTTGCGACTGGTCAGCTCTGTCTCAATTCAGGGGCCGATCCTCTGAGGTTCACATTTGTAGACCAAATTCATCATAACAGGACCAGGCTGAAACATGGCCTTCTTAATCCTGAATTTGGAGGACACAACCAATATACTGGTCAGGTGTTTACTGGATCATTCATGTGCCAGTAAAGTTGGGAAACATCATGTGACCACAGAGTATTTAACAGTCACTGATAATACGACAATAGAACTGGATTAACAATATAGATAATAAAAGCAAGACATAAACCTATAAGTAATTTATTACTTATTAAATGTCCAGTTTACTTAAGTAGCTACAATTTTCAGCTGCTTTTTAATATAATTTTTATATTCACTTTGTGCAACTTAATACATTTACTGCACTACATTTAAGAAGGAAACATTATACGTTTTACTCCATCAAATGAGTGAAAGTTACTTTGCAGATGTATGTTAAAGGTCTCATATCGTGCTCAGTTTCAGGTTCCTACTTGTACTTCGTGTTTCTACTACAACATGTTTACATGCTGTAATGTTCAAAAAACCCTTTATTTTCCTCATACTGTCTGCCTGAATATACCTGTATTTACCCTCTGTCTGAAACGCTCCGTTTTAGCGAATTTCAACGGAATTGCGTTGCTAGGCAACAGCTTGGGTCCATGTTTATTTCCTGTCAGCTGATGTTATTCACATCCACTGCAACAGTAAATAAACTGGGACACATTTAGAATGTTTACGTTTAAAACCGTGTAATGGTGTAAATATTGTATATTTGTGACATCACAAATGGACAGAAATCCTAACGGCTTGTTTCAAACCCACAATTTCTGAATACGGGCTGTGTGTATTTCTCCGTATATTGAGCATTTTGATAGTTTAACAGTATTTATAAAGCACTTAAACCTGCTTTATAATATAAAAGAAATGAAAATCTCACTTTTTACAATATGGGACCTTTAAGTAGTTGGTGTTTACATGTTAACCTAGAATTAACACTCTGTAAGAGGCCATTTTTCACGAGCACTTGAACATCACTTTTATATCACCTCTGTACTTTTACTTTTGAAATTTTGAATGCAGGAATTTTAACGTTTTACTAAAGTAAAATAATATTTAATACTTTGTCCACCAGTGGAAATGTCACAACTCTAATTGTAAACTCGTCCCAGTTTCCCCAATGGTATTTACCAAAGTCTGGATATGGTATTTACACATAGTTGGCCATTTACAGTAAGGCCACTGTCCTCATTTATAAAAAAAAAAAGAAAATGTTTTTTTATTGTTTGAGCTGACTAGAAGAACCTGAAAGCACCGTTAGTTTTTGGTCTGTGGGAAGCTAAACTTTGTCATTTGGAAAGCAAAAGCTATATAGTTGAGGTTTCACAGCCTCGGTAGTAGTCCTGGAGGATCCCGCCCCTGAACTGACACACAGCTATAGATGATTATGACTGCACGGTCACTGAGACGTTTTTAAATATTTAATATATTATTTAAAAATGGTTAAAATCACCCCTGAGAGCAGGAATATTGTTCTAGCACTAGGTTCCCTCTGAGAAACAGCTGGGTTTGGTGCCAAAACAAATAGAGAAGTCCCTGGTCTTCTTCCTGGCAATGACTACTACCACTGACCAATCAAGTAACAGCTGGCCGAGTCCATGTGAGACTACAGCTGATATGAGCTAGAAGCAACTCAAAGAGCATAAATCCTGTGTTGCCATTTTCACAAACTGTTATTTTAATTGTTATATTACATTAAAGGTATCAGTTCTACCACTTAAAGGGCCGGTCCATCTGCGTTCTATTCTGTTATTTTCAAATGGAAACGTCCACTCAGCCGTTAGCATAAAGCAGTGATGTAGGTTACCAAAGTAAGCTAATCGATAAGGTTATGAATAATGTAAACGCTAGCACTAGCTGAGTCAACGTTAGCCGTGCTAAGTTTGGAAATAACTGAAAGAGTTTGTTCGGATTTTTTTGAAGTGGGGTTGTATGTATACTCCTTCTGCGAGGTAAAATGACTGTTTTTGTGAATGGAGTCTGGTGGCTTTGAAGAGAGCGATAAAACAGCTTCAGTTCCCCGTCGGAAAGGGCTGTCTGACGGCGAGGTAAAGCGCCTGTGGACGGGAGCAGCAGAAAAAAGCCACCTAAAAAAATCAATATCAGTTTAAGTGTACCCTATATTTAGAATATTTTCACCGCTTTACCTCGCTGTCAGACACCCCTGTCCGATGGGGAACTAAAGCCGCTACATCGGTCTTCAAAGCCACCAGCCTCCATTCACAAAAACAGTAATTTTACCTCGCAGAACACGGGAGTTGCCGCTGCGTCGATCGGTTAGTTTGTTTGTGTTATTGTGCGACTTTTGGATCCAAACTAACGTGGCGTCCACGGCAGTACGTCACTTAGCTTCCTGTCTGCTTCTTCAAACTGGGAGCATGCCGACCGCCATTTAAGTTACTTTAGATAATACACTGACTATGGATAAGAATATATGTAGAACATCATCATACAGAAAGCTACGTCAGGTTATGTGGGAAAAGGTTTTTAGAAGGGCTTTAGAAGGGAAAAACCTAAAAAAGGTTTCGTTTTGTTAACGAAAACATTTTAAACTTTCCAATCAAGTCTTGATCTCTGGTAGTTTTATAGTTAAGGCAACCAATGTGTAATGGTCGTGGAGGATCACCACCGAGGCCTCTCTGTCCACCAACCTTCACGGAAATCTTTTCACAAGTTTTAGAGATAGAAGTAAAGGAAAACTAGAAAGCAAAAATAGAAAAGCAAACACCTGAACTCACAGGTAGAAATGTAAAAGTAGAGCAAATAATTAAAGTAGGCAGACATCAGCACAGACTTGCTACGCTTGACGACAAGTCTGATCAAGCTGTGGGATGAAACTAAGTGACATACATTGTTTATCCTCAGATGTCTGCTGGGCAAAACTGTGATTTCTCACAGTTTGAACCGAGGATATGATGCCCCCTGCATGCGATGGACACAGAGGAAGTGAGAATGGACACCATCTGCACTCAGAGACAGGTGTAAAATCCCAAAGCATTACACCAAGAAAGAGTAGAAAGGTCACAAAACAAGACAAAAGAAAAGTGACATTTACTTATTCACTTGAACAGGTTGGGTGAGTAGCTGTTTTTCTGGTAATGTGCCATGTGCTTCATTTGCTTCCCATGACAGCCAGTGTGTAGTGCGGTGATGACATCACACCAACCACAAGTATATCTGAACCCCGAGGGTGAGCCGGAAAGGTACAAGTGACTCATGATCGTCTCTTTTTCCCCCTTTACATTTCATCTTTACGTCATGTCTTACTTGAGATATTCAGAAGTTTGTGAATGTCAGGGACAGTTAAAGCGGCAGTAGGCAGAATGTTTTTGGCATCATTGAGCAAAATATTAATAATAACCTTTCAGCATATTGCAATTCAAGTGTTCTGAGAGACTTCTGCACCACCTCACGGCTCTGTTTTCAGGCTTTAAATAATCTAGCCTGTAATGGAAGACTATGGCCAATCAGAGGTCATTTCAGAGAGAGAGAGCGTTTCTATTGGCTGTTCATTCAACGCAGGCAGCTGTCAATCACTCGCAAACTCCGATCAAACGGTCAAACTAGGCAGCGCTGATCAAATATGAATCAATATTCTGCTACTGTAATGCCTATTTCTCTCCTCAAATGTTTTCAGAAACATCTTGTAGAGTACTGTTTAGCTGTAAAATAAGAAAGTTTGCTCCGGCTGGTGGGCGGTGCTTCCTCAACTCAACTCAACATGACGGCCGGGGTCACAAACTTTCTCATTTTACAGCTAAACAGTACACTACGAGATGTTTCTGAAAACATTTTATGCTACAAATAGGCATAACAGTAACAGTATATTGATTAATATTTGATCAGCGCTGCCTAGTTTGACCGTTTGATCAGAGTTTGCGAGTGATTGACAGCTGCTCAGAGACGGCAAGGCTCCAGCTCGGCTCTGATTGGTTGTTTTCCTCCGGTCTGTGAAATCTTGCAGATGCCGTTAGGAGCACCGGAGGATATAGTGACCGTTTTATAAAACTTTTTTTAATCACATTTGCTCCAATTCTACCCACTCCTGCTTTAATATACACCTTTATCTTACTTATTTTACACTAATTTGAACACATATATATTAAAGACCGTGCAGTTTTCCCTCACGTATGAGGTATGCATGAAGCATCGCCCTTCACATCTCTGACACCCGGCTGCTTCCTCTTCTCTATAACAGTACCTCCGGCCTCTTACCTCAGCTTCAGATTCTCCATAAACTGCTCCATCGTCACCTCATCCAGCAGCACAAAGTCCGACTTCCCAAACTCCAGGCCCTCCAGCTCCGCCATCTCTGCCTGTGTTCACCAAAACACACTAAAAATGAAAAAAGACGCAGAGGAACAGAAAGCAGCTCAAGGAAGAAGAAAGAGAAGTATGGTCGACTTCTGGGGCCCCGGTAGTGTAGACAGTGTGTGCTGTGGGCGTGGTGAGCTCGTTGGTGGATTTTGAGGGTGTGCTAGAGAGCTGTGGTCTACAAGCTTCAGCACGTCACCCTGTCAGTCAGCCCATGCCCTCACACAGATCTATATAAATAGCAGGAGGCTATCTTTAAGAGCTCACACCACTTCTGCATCCTCCTGTCTCTCTCTTCCTGCCACAAGGCCTTTCTAAACAGAACTTGACTCTCACTACGAGGCTTTACTCTCTTGTTTTTGTGTACATTTTGTATATCTTTTCTCCCCAGAAACAGGAACCCACATCTGACACGACACAAGCAGTTAACCTTGCAAATTTGGGGGTAGAAAATGGCCTTTATATCCTGGGAAGGATCGTGGCATTTCCTTTCTTAACTTTGTATTGGCAGTACAACGAGTCCCTTAAGGGTTTTTCTCTAAACCAAAGGTTCCCAAAGTTCCCAAGCTGCAACGTGAGAAACTAGTTCTTTTGTGGGGGTTTTTGATGCTGGAGCCAAAAGGTTTAGCAGTACTGTTTGTCATGTGAGACACATGCAGTGTGTAGGTGTGTGTGATTAAGTTCAGAGAGTGTACGGGAATGCTGACTAACGCAGAGACGGTTGATTTCTAAAATCCCTTTCCGCCCCACTTGACCTTTTTCTTGAAATGGAGAAACTTTTCAAGAACTTTTCAAGGTAGTTTGTCTGTTTTTCCACTCGAGGAACACTGTTCAAATTTTGAGTCCCTGACAAATAAGATAAGATAAGATAAGATATTCCTTTATTAATCCCACAATGGGGAAATTTCCAGTGTACAGCAGCTAAGGGGATAGTGAAAAAAAACAAGAAGTATCAGTAAAAAAACAAAAAGCAAGATACAGCACGATGCAAAAAGCAAAACAAAAGTGAAACAAAATATGAACAATTTAAATAGAAGGAAGTATAAAAATAGGAGCAAAAGTACCTGAGGCTCGAGACAATTAATGGGGTAGGAAATAAGAAGACGCTAAATTACATTATGCTATCGGTTTAACGGTTTAGGTAGACATTACTTCATATTAAGGGATCACAATAGCAACTTCCGTAGCAGTTACAGTTTAACAGACATTGGCTGTGTTCGAAATCGCATACTAACACACATAATCAATGAGTATGTAGCCTTCTGCCTACTAAATCAACGATTAAGTATGATTTCACCAGCAGACTGTTCACATTGAAGTCAAGAAAGATATGTAACATGACTGACGGCCGGGCCGGCCTCAAGGCACCCCGCCAGCTGCTACGTCACATCTCTGAAAACATTGCAATACATTTCCAAACACGTTAACTGACCACATAATTGGTCTCGCCTGAAAACGTATTAAAACTTAAAGGGGAGCTACGCCCATTTTCAAAAATCATACATGTTATTTCTATGGTCTAAGAATGTCTAAAAAATATAAGTAAACATGAACAACTCTCTCCTAAATCCAAAAAACTAGAGCGCTATAACTCAAACTTGTGATGTCATCAAGAATAAACTGCTCCATAGACAATGAATAGAGAGAGAGATGTTCTAGAGGACACTGAGAGCATCCAGGGGAACGTTCTGAGTATATGGGAACATTTTCTGTTTCACAACTGACAACACTACAATAGAATAAAGCTCATTTGGGTATAAAAAAAAAAGAAAACAAACATTCTGTGGGTCTCCCATTCATTGTCTATGGGGCAGCTCCAGACTTTATACTTGATGACATCACAAGTTTGAGACTTCTTCTCTGGTTTCTGGCTTTGAGAGAGAGGAGATAATGTTCACTAATATTGATCGGACTTACTATGAAAATAACATATTGTAATTCTAAATTTGGGCGGTGTTCCCCTTTAATAAAGTGACATATTAACAGCTTTTTAACCTGGCTCAAAATTTTAGCCAGATGCAATGCATTGTGGGGCAGTTGAGTATGTGCTGTAAGCTCACGCCGCATGCTCAGAACTTCTTGTTAATGTAGTATACATCCGGGCACTTCTCATATACACAAAATCCATACTAGTGTGAACGCACTACATACTCAACTTTACGAGCTCAGTAGGCCTGTGAATGAATAGTATCATAGTATGTAATTTTGAATAGTGATGGAGAGCTGAAGCTTTCCAGCAAATTGGTTCGGAAAAAAGTTCATTTCTCGAGGCTTCATGTGCACGAAACCACCTGGTGGTCAAAGAGTGTCAAACAGGCAGATATGATCTGAACCATGTGATCTGTGATAAACTGTATTTTGCGCCATTAAAGGCTGTTGGGAATGACTATAAACAATGAAAAACATATTACCATGTAATCCATTTATATCTTTATAATACAAAATACAATGTCTATTTTCTAGTAAATATAACATACATGTATAATAAACTGTAATTGTTTTGTGAGTAATGCATCTTATGTGTGTAAACCAATCCTTTGGTCAATAATTGTATTGTAGTGTAGTGTAATATAATAATAGCAGAAGGGGTAATATTAGTGTTCTGTGTCACTTCTGGAAAGTGTTATTGGTTCCACCAGTGAAGATCTGAACCACTTCCTGATCCAGTCACACGGTATGGCCGGGAAGCGTGGCTTTGGACGTCATCAATGACTTCATTGGTCTAAAACGATACAAGCCTCGATACCATGCACGATACGCGCACCAAGGGAAACTTCCTGGATTACTAGACACACGCTCCGAAGCCTCGGCACAGCACGTAACATCACTCATTTTGAACACAGCCGTTGTTATCATGTTTACTTCCACCATTTTGTCCGATCTGTGACAAAGGAAATATTGACAGTCATCTTTTATCTTCTCCTCAAATGCCATTGTTCCTCTTTATTCTTTTATCACACTTGTTTTGTAACTGTTGATGTGTTACTTGGTAACCAAGCTGGCTATTCATCTACTATCTTAGCTGTCTGAGGCTGACTGTGGACAATCATTTGCGTTTGTGCTCTATTTGTATGTTTCTGTACATCTGATGTTACTCCCAATAAATTATTACGGGAAAAAACGTTTAAATTAACATGGAGAAGAATCACAAACCAAGTTTGAAGCGATGAAGATCATGTGATGCAGATAAATAACTCCAGAAACAGCTGGTCATTGGACCTTGAGTTGGGATTGTTTTCCACAATTTCTAGTAAATATTGAACTTTGATGCTTTTAGTAATTTAGGTGAACTAAACCTTTAATTGGTCGGTTAACCCCTCGAAATAGGCTGTTTATGTTTCCTGGTTTTGGCTAAAAGATAATGTAATGACATGATTTATTGTCAGATTACCATGGCAACAGATAAACACTGCCAGGGGAAACCCACAGCTCTGTGGTGGAGGGGAGATTTCATCAAACTGATTTGCACGATAGAGTTTACAATTAAAAGAAAGGCCTCTGACTCATAATCATAGTCACCAGTGAAGCCCTGTTCTTTACTCATATGAAAAAAGGGACTTTATCATCAAATTGAAACATTTTGATTTGTCAGAAATAGATAACACCTACCTACTGTAGAGCATCTGTGTCTTGACGGCCTGTTTTTTTTCTTTTTACGCTTAGTCTAAAGTTTGTTTTATACTGTTTTATAGGCAGCAATATCCAATCCAACATGCAGTCCAACCTTCCTGTAAATACACTTGCCTGTTAGGTCCTCATCAGCCATGAGTATACTTCCTCTCTATGAGTTCAGTCGACTGTCAGAGACCGTTTCACTTCCTGCTCACGCTTCCTCTCACGTCTGTTTCTGTCTCCATCTAGATGTCGCCTTCAGTAACAAACAACATTAACAGACACGCACACTGACAACAGCCACAGATGCACAACGTAACTATGGTAGAGCTCAAACATAAATCTCATTATCACATTTAATTAAGACCCAAAGATCCTTCAAATCACTGGTACTTTATTGTAAATATTGGTGCTTTTTAATGCCCATTTGTTTAAAGGTGCTCAATACGAAACTCAAAGCTTTTCTATTGCCTCAACGAGGCTCTCAACATGACGGCTGAGCCGGTGACTCGCAGCTAACGCCGCTAACAGTCCTGACAGAGCTAACGGTGTTAACCTGGCCGACTGTTCTCATACACCGTTCACAGCCATCCCTACGAAAAGTAATGCACTGTAATTTGTATATATTCCACAAAATCAATTTGTATATAATCTACGTAATCGTAAACCAGGAAGTATAAAGAGCGACAAACGCTGTGTAGGGTGGAGGTCGGGGTGGATGGGTGGGTCTAAAAACACCAGACTTTTGCCAAGGAGATCGGTGAAGTCAACGTTGACATATTTGTCACGCCCGTTGCTAGTAGTTATTTTAACTCAAACCACAATTTTTTCCTAAACCTCATCAAGTCATTTTGTTGCCTAAACTTAACCAAGTTGTTTCCTGTGAAGATGGAAGTTTATTTTGAAAAGACTGGGTGTTACACTTCCGCGACGACGCCCTCAGTCGGGACGGCGTTATCAGTTATAACCGCTGTATGAGAGCAGTGCAGAGCGGCGGCCATGAGCTAGCCAGTGGGGCACGCTCACATGCACTAACATTACACTAAAAGCACATGCGGCCGGCCCGGCTATGTCAACAAAGCACAGAGAAGCTCTGATTACAACACACACGGAGTGAGAGAGACTTCATTCTCTGCTCAGGTAGACATTACTCCTCTATATCTTTACATAGACAATAGTTGTTTGCTGCTATATTAACGCTCTGGATATCCTATAGAGAACCTTTAATTAATTGCCATATCTATTCTTCTGTTTTCCATTTACATGAATGATATTTTAGCCCTTCAGGTTATCTCTAACATTTACAGTGCAAGCAACTAATTGAAAGTGAAAAGTTGAAAGTGAATATTATGCATGGGTTATTATTGTTTGATTAATAAAAAGCTTGATATCAGAAGAATACAGTGTCAGTCTAAATCTTAAAACAATACAACAACATTCATCAATCTGACTGATCAAATTACAATTTTAAACTCTAACAATAATAATTCAAAAGAGCTGAGTCAACACTACACAACAGATATCAATCGATATATTTGCATGGCTGATATTATCGGCTAATTTTAGTAATATCACAGATACAGTAGCAATATAGTGTGAGCTTTAGAGGAGCTGGTAGGAGGAGTTGTTTACCTTTAGACAGAGTCAGACTAGCTGTTGCACCCTGATCCCGTCTTTATGATAAGCTAAGATAAGGAGCTGCTGACGACAGCTTCATATTTACTTTACAGATGTATGAGTTGTATCAATCCTCTCTTCTCACTCTCGGCAAGAAAGCAATAAACTGTGATGTCAAACTTTTCCGTTAATGCTCAAATATTGGTGTTGCTATGGGGAATGGGAATGCGACGTCACCGACAGCAAGTCGGCCACGTTTGGAGGATTAAGGGTGAGAGCGCCATCCGCTGGCTGATTACTGCAAGTGTCAAAAGACAACACAAAACACTGCACAGTGAATAAGATTCAAAAGCTGAATTGTAGTATATATAGTATAGAGTCAGACACACAGGTAGGATAACGTTATGGGTTTCATTTTGCAAGATAGCTGTAGATTAAATATGCAGTATTAGCCTACGTTTTCTTAGTATTCCGTTAGCATAACATTACCTAGCTTATCTTTGTATAATCTTTATACTGTATCTCTCTCTCTCCCTCTGATACCTGATTGTTTGCACTCCGGCAATATTTGCACTATCTGTTTATATCATGTTTATTTTTGTTTATAGCTTATTTTGTATATTGTATATTGGTAGAAATTCAAATTTGTTATTCTTATTTTATTTTTAACGTTTTTATCTATTCTTTTGTTATTATACTGTTTAACTTGCACCAACAAAACCAAAGCAAATTCCTAGTGTATACCTCTTACACCTGGCAATAAACACGATTCTGATTCTGATTCTGATTCTGATTTGTCCAGATGATTGTGTAGTTGGTATTTGGCTTGTAGATCTTAATGTCATACACCTACACGTTTGTAAACTGGACATCGGCCTCCAAAGATTGACATATTTTGAACTGCTGACAGGTGTTCACTAACGCCAAAACACATCAGTGACTGTAATGGGTGGCGAAATGTCAAGATCCTTCTAATTCGTAAGGATCGATATCATTAATTAACTTCAATTTTGTAATATATCGTCTCTTTGCCTCTGTCAGCTTCTCTTTATGTGGGCATTTGTCTTTCACTTGTACTTTATACATTTCTGATGATGAACGATTGACAGATGACAGATGAATAGACCGCTGACAGATAATGATAATTTACCGTAGCTACGTGCGCTACCCTCTAAAAATGGCGGTGCGCCCCAGAATGTTCCGCGATTCTCATTCTCTATTGGCTACTATACAACACCATGTGACTGCATACTCAAACCTGTTACTCAATAAGACAAATAACAGGTATTTAGACACATAACATGGTCAAAAAAATAGTACAAAACATGTTAAAAAAAAAAAAAAAAAAAGGAGTTTCAGACAGAACTTCACTGCTTTTTTCTCAAAAATTTAAACTTTTTCCCTATATCTTTTGTGTCGATTAGTAATTGCTTGAAGCCTTTCTTGGGTGAATTAGGAGGCGGGTGTTTGTTTTCCACCTCTTGCACATTAACCCTTTCTGCCTGTGTTTTTTTGCGGGACTCAGACCGGCTTCTTCCCCTCAAAGATCCACCTGGACCAAAATAACCAGCGGCTCCCCGCTTGGGCTTGGCAGCTTCCTGTTCACCATCCTGGTACTTTGATGGAGAGTAACCTGCAGCTCCGTTAGGAGGCGGCTTAGCGGCGGCGGCGGCGGCGGCACCGCTATCCCTTCCTGTGTTCCTTCGACTGATTGGCGGCAGAGAGCTGCTCCTCCTGTTGGAGTTTCTGTCCGACGTCCTCCCCGTGCGTCCAGCCGGCTTCCCCAGCAGCCTCTGCTTCAACTCGTAACTCTCGCCGGACGGTCCTATCAGGTGGAGTTTGTCATTCATCGGACATACGAGCACTGAATTGCAAATGTTTTTGTCTTTCTGAATCCTCTGTAAAAGAGCCTGGCCTTCGCGATCCATGTCCTTCAGAGGAACTTCCTGTGTGCGCAGTGATTTGTTGAGATCGTTCATGAGGCTCTGTAGTTTAAAAGCAGCTGTTTTCGCGCTCTTACCCTGTAAATTGATGTTGAAGCTGTCGCCAACTTCATGCGTTTCCATTCTAACATTATGGCTGTCCAGGATGCCTTCAATGTCTTTTTTCCTGAGCCGCTCTGCGTACCTAAACACATCTGCATCAACGACGAAGGACTCTCTTCCAGTCCTGAATGAGCCACGCTGGTTTGAGGTTGGAAGTCTGTTGGAAGAGCCAGAAGCCCAAGATGAGGAGGAGGTGGTGGGTGGAGATGGGGAAGCAAGCGGAGGCTCGTCTCGGCCGCCTCTGTTACCATATGACACCGAGCTGTTGCTGGTGTAGTATTTGGAAACGGCTCCAGAGTAAGAAACCTTTGGGACCGCCGTGACGTCCGTCTTGGTCTGTGAGTGAAGAAGCTGCTCCAGAGAGGCCTTCACAGCCTTGAGTTTCAAAAACGACCCCTTCACACGCACCCGATTGCTGCTCAGATCTGTCAACATAAAGCCATGTGACTTGAGGATCTCTCGCACCTCTGCCTCATCGGGGAAAATATCCAAATGTACTGTCGCCTCCACCGGCAGATCCATCTGAGAATAAGTACACCAACAGGACAGCACATAAAGAGTTTGCAGATTCTGAATAAGTAAAGGATTAATCTGACCGAACATAACATGTTACCTCGATATGCTCGGCTGCTCTCACCGTTAAATGATACGGTTAGTGGTTCACCTTCAGCACATGGGGGCTCTGTCGCAAGACTCGAACGGCAACTGTGGAAAGAAAACCAGGATTGGACTTACTTACTTATAACAGAGACTCATTTTCTGTCCTTCATTTTTGTGTGCGCAAAGACAAAGTGATAAAACAGACAACTCTTTTCTTTTCAGTTGAAGGTGACATGAACATGAAGAAGCCTTTACTCATCTGTACAGCGGAGATAGTTTATAATTATAGATCAGTGTGGTGAAAGTGAAATGAGCCGCCGGAAATAAACTTAGACCCACATAGGCTACACATTAGTACACATCATTTTTGTCACTTTACCTTTATATACTTTACATACTGTTTTACAAACTCTAACACCTCTGTGTATATATATACATATTTACTACTTCTCTATACATATATACTACATTCCTGTTTACACCTCTGTATATATATTTTTAGTAGGGCTGTCAAAAAAACCTAAGGAATCCATAAGTACCAACCATGTCATACTAACTCGTCGGGAAGGAGGCTAAATAACGCTCCAAACTTACGCTAAATTTTGGCGAGGAAAAACTGGCATGGCCATTTTCAAAGGGGTCCCTTGACCTCTGAGCTCCAGATTTGTGAATTTAAATGGGTTCTATAGGTACCCACGAGTCTCCCCTTTACAGACATGCCCACTTTATGATAATCACATGCAGTTTGGGGCAAGTCATAGTCAAGTCAGC
>CAKALU010040367.1:0-12075 GCA_916700995.1 Hozukius guyotensis
CCATATGTGAGAGCTTCAGCTGATATTATTTACAAGATACTCAGTATGTAATTCTAACCTGTTTGCTATGATGCAGAGGCACACAGTAGCAGGTTGCCAAGGTGCCAAAATACAAGCAACAGTCTGCATATGCAAACATACTCACTCACCCACACAACACATACACACACACACACTCCCTCCGCCTGTGATCACTACATTGACCTACAGTATGCAACACAGGCTGTTTGTGTAATTAATCCCACTTTTAGAAGCCAAAAGCAGAGCAGCTGGTAACTCCAAGAACTAAAACTATAATACTTTGTCTATAAAAGTATCCACCCACTCTGGACTTTTTATGTTTCACTGTTTTTTCAACAGTGAATCACAGTGGAGGTAATTAGTTTTTTATTACACTGATCTCTTAAATGTCAAAGTAAAAAATATCTTCAATTTCATTTTTAATTAAAACTTCGGTAGGTGTTCTTGATACTAATAGTCTGAAAGGAAGTAAGACTTTACTTACTCAGATGTACAAGTCAACAACTAATTGGAAAGTAATAATAATTATGATGCTAATTAGGCTGCTAATGAGTTAATTTAATTTAGTATTTAATTTTTCCAACACTAAAACATAATGTGCAACTGGGGCACTGAGACATGTTTAATTTTAAAATGTAATAAAGGAGACATTTTCTGTCTTTCTAGCATGTGAACACAGACGGAGAGGGTGCTGCCTACATTGTGACATGTGGCTCAGTTACATGATAAAATATTGATATGCTGCCTGATGGCTACAATATTACAACAGGTGATAACATAGACTACACCCTTAATCAACATCCTACTTATTAAACAGATGTGTTTAGATTAGAAACATGGGTAACACTTCCTATTTACTATTTAGCATTCATTAGCAGTGTAACAACAGTTACTGTAATACATTATTTATAGCACATCATTGTAGTTGTAAGGAGATGTAAGTTTATGTTGTGGTCTGTGTATGTGTGTTTGTATCTGTTAAAACCATCCTATAGACCAGTCTGTCCTAAAGACAGGAGATTTATTAGGTTTGCCAAATAAATTAGCAGAATTTCCTCCATAAGATTTATATCTATAATACAACTTTGAGCCACATACGTGACATGCGTTTTGGAAACACTGCTGTATGCAACCTATTACTGGTGTATAAACAGTTAATGAATGCATGATGACACAGTATACATAGTTGTTAGTGTGTTTATTCATATTTATTTGAAGAAATACCTATGTCGGGACATTACAAAGATTTGTGTCTACGTATAATCAATTAATAAATGCTTTATTTACAAACTATAATATGTAGTAAGCAAACAGATATGTTTTTTAATGAAGCCGCAACATTTAACACCACAACCTTAATAATAATATTAATAACTTTATTTATATAGCAAACTCATAATCGCAGCTAAAAGTAAAGATGAAATAATGGATAAAAGTACACATAAAAGAACAGATAAAATAAGTAACAGATAAAATAATTAACAAAAAGCAGTAAAAGTGAGTTTTGAGAGATGATTTGAAAAAGGGAAGTGATTTTTCTAGTCCAAGTTGTTCAGGTAAGCTATTCCAAACGCCCTGTCACCCTTGGTCTTCAGCCTTGACCGGGGAATAGCTAACAGGGCCTTGTCAGAGGACCTCAGGCTACGGGCTGGTGAGTAATGAAAGCTCAGCCAGGTAGCTCGGTGCCTCACCATGGAGGGCCTTAAACGTCAAGACTAAAATTAATTCTAAAACGGACAGGCAGCCAGTGAAGGGAAGCTAAAATACGGGAGAGAGGATCATGCTTTCGGGATTTGGTTAAAAGTCTGGCGGCTGCGTTCTGGACACCCTGAAGCCGCGTAATCATGTTTTGGCCAAGACACGTAAACACGGCATTACAATAATCCAGACAAGAAGTGATAAAAACATGAATAACTCTTTGAAGATCATTAAATATAATAGAAGATCTAATTATAGAGATATTTCTCAAGTGAAAAAAAACAAGAAAGCAGTACATAGATGATCAGAGATTTAAAAAAAAAAAAAATGTCCTTTAAAACCAAAGATGATAAATCCAGACCCCACAGTAAAAACGAAGTCCAATCTATGGCCACATTTATAAGGATGGCCTGACACGTGTCAGCAGTCAAAACTTTGTCATGCAGTCAAAACAGAGAACAACTGAGGATAGAAACTCAGGCAAAATCAGATTATTGGACCACTGATTTGCCAAACCTGCTTGTTTCCAATAGTAACGAAGTAGCGAAGATGCTTAAAGGAAATGTATTGGAGTATAAGGACACATTTTATTTTGGTAGAGGAGTAAAAGTGAAAGTTGAAAGAAATATAAAAAACTCTAGTACTGTAACAAAAGTATTATTACTTTGTTACATTACACCACTGATATCAACAGGTTTTTCGAAATGCTCAAATTTCACAACGCCGATCTTTTCAAGAAGGTGGTTGAAGGAATGAAAGAGGGAGGCTGTGTTCGCACGGTCGAAGAAGTCCGCCACCGGTCACGTTAATTGGAGTATACACGGCTGCATGTAAACAGGAATATTAGTGGAATATTCATTTTCATTAGCCACGTAAATTGCTTAGTAGGAATATTTTTTTCGGAATAAGGGCAAAAATTAATATTTTGTGCATGTAAAGTTTTATAAACAGTCAATGTTGTGTTGTGTTATAAACCATTTCTCATTTATACTGCTAATAAATACTAGGGGCATTAAGATAAAGGGTTACTTTAAAACTTTCATGCCTCAAACTCAGTCAAATTAGTTAAAATTAAGTCTCTCTTTCTGGGTTTGACAGAAAACATTGCGAGCACATCCAGAACTAGGTATCATCGTTCTAGTGTCTCCCTGATTGCAGGAGCTGAGTGTGAAACAGCTTCCTTGTCTTGAATTGCTCCCAGTCTCCCCACAGGTGATTTTCTGGTATTAATATTTAAAATAACAGTGATGTGGCCACTGCTGTGTGTTTATGGAGTGCTCAGAGTGCAACACCGCCAACAATCCATGTATAATAGACGGTTACAGGCTGAGAGCTTCAATATGGCAGACGACACTAATTAGCACACAGTTTACATTCACTGTACCACTCTCCCTCCTCAACCCTCCCCACTCGCTGTCAGTGGAAAGGGGCCTCTACACCCCCATCGCATCTACCGCTCTGTAATTAAAACGCTGTAATCTGGGTGGATCGTCTCTATTTTTAAAAGCCCCCTGTCATCGTGTGGGTAAAGTGACACAAAGGGAAGCATCAAGCGGTGAAAGGAGGAGGAGGAGGAGAAGGAGGAAGGGGGGGAGATGGGAACAACCGCAGCAGCAGGTGATGACCAACTCGGTGTGAGATGAGGAAACTAATAAACTATGTTTAATTGGCGCAGTGGCCTAAAGATAATTCTCATCCTGTTATCCAGCGCTGCCCACGCACCTCACATCAACTCCTTTGGAATAACAGATTGTTTTTTTATAGGAATAAAAAGAAAAGAGAGACGCGCTTGTCAAATACCACCACAGAAATGCAATCCACATCGCATGTGAATATTTAAGAGAGAGGCTTTTCGAATAAAATCGTCCCTGGACAACTTTAACAACATAAACTAAGGCTGGAAAATACTTCAACATCATAATTTATCATCTTTCACTGGAGTCATATTTGGCAGAATTCATGGAAATAGCTTAAAAAGCTTAAAAATGGGTTTTTCAAGTATTGTTTCCCACATTTTGAAGAGTTTTGTCTCGTAGTGTATAAAAGTAAAACAATGTTTGTTGCATTTAACTTAACACCAATCTAATTATTTTATATGTGATTTTGCATACAATAGCCATATTGCAGTGGTGGAAAAATTATTCAAATCATTTGCTGAAATAAAAGTCTACAACTCTATAAAATACTACATTACAAGTTAAGATTCTGCATCCAAAATCTAACTTGACTAGAAGTACATGAGCATTAGCAACAAAATGTACTCAGAATGTCAGTGGATCATCATTATTGTTGATGTATTAATATGTAGCAGTACTTTAATGTAGTAGTTGGTCGAGTTGAAGCTAATTTTAACTACTTTAGAGTTGCAACGATTAACGATCCGCGTGTCCATCCGTCCGTCCTTCCGTCCATTCGCATGTCACACTTTCGTTTCCGGAGCAGAACTCGGAAACTATTTAACTTAGGAACTTCAAATTTGGTATGATGGATGACAGTGTGGTCTAGTTGTGCCTTTTGGGGGTTAGAAGTCCAGGGTGCCAAAAATTTAAACATTTTTGGGCACCCTGGACTTGAGGAAGGTGAGCTAATAACAAGCTACATTGTGCTTAATTGACTACTTCCATTAGTTCCTAAAGGGCAAAACTTTTGGCCATACTTTAGCAGGGGTCAAGCGGTGAGCGGGGTTATGTGAGCCATTCTCACTTTCGCCTTGTTATTCTTATTGATATGATATTGATTTAAATTGCCCAGCCCAAGAATTAAGTAAAGTGAGGCCACAGAAGTAGTATCTACAGGTTATTACTCACAGGTAATTATTATTAGAACATTTTTAAGGAACCATATATGCATACGTCAAATATGAATGAGACCCTGGAGCTTCCTGACACTTAAACAGCTCGCTATAGGGACAGGCTGCTGAGATATGATTAAATAATTTGCACTTCTCAGTAATATTTAATCCCCCCCCACACACAGAAATGGTCATCAGTGTTGGTTAAAGGTTGAGCTCATTGCATTAGGGATCATTTATTCATACCCCTGGGGTGGAGAGGGAAGGCCATGCATGGAGATGCGCGGCAGTTCTCTGTGCATCAAAGCTGACAGCATTAACCACATTAGCTGGATGTTCTGCTGAAGGCATTAAAAAGCAAATAGCATGGCATCACTGTTGCCTAGAACTTCTTCAAATGCTATCCTATTAGTGCGCTGGTGACGGAGTCGTCGCCGCCAACGTCAGTCGGGGGATGGCGACAGTAAGATGGCAGATTTGAAGTTAAAGCTGTTATCATTAGTCCATAAGTCTGACTCAACCACCCCACCCCCCCACCCCCCCTCACACACACACCCCTCTTTCGCCCCTCACCCCCTGCGGCATCAGCTCAAGAACATGGCCATTACCTTTCCCCGTTCCTATGGCAACACCACCCTGCAGCCCTCATGTGTTGGTAGCAGTGTGTGTGTGTGTGTGTGTGTGTTCACAATCACGTGTGGGTGTGTGTGCATGGGCATGGCGCGAGGTTTGTTTAGATAATGTCAGCGAAGAGTACAATCAATTTCTTTTAAGGTTTTTCCTCTCGCTCTCTTGTCACTGATAAACGAGCTCTGCTCACAGCCTCAAGAAAGACGCCATTCAACAATAGATGTTGAACGGTGGTCACATGTTGCAGTCCGATATTTGTGATAAGTTTACGGCAGTGTTGTAATTCTTTCTGATCGATCTCTGTGGCAGGTGATTAGTAAATCTCTAATTGGAACCACTAGACAGTCAGAAAAGCTCTGTGCGTTCTCATCAGAGGTCATCCGACGTCACCTAGACCCCTTTAAAGAAGCAGAAGTTTGAAGGCGTCTCAGTAGCTGTAATGTTCTATAACGGTGAATGATATAGTGACATCAAAGAAGAGATGAAAAGAGATCATATCTAGAAGAGTGACACGACGGAGTGAAGGACAGGGCAGAGACGAGAGCGCGGATGTTATTCTCTCTTTGACGATCCACTGTAGGGATGAGGTAGAAAGAGAGCCAGAGAAGAAATGTGAGATAAGGCTTTGAATATATCTCCTCTCACACTCTTCTTTTTCCTCCTCTCCCTAAGGAGGACGGCTGACTGACAGACTCCCCACCACCACCACCACCTCCTCCGGCTGTGGGCAAGCTTTGTATAGTGCCTACCACCAACTCGAGCCAATTAACACATCTCTACGCACACTCCTGAGTTTATTAATACATAATAAACTAGTTAGACACGGACACCAATTATCTTGCATTCGGCCATAAGTGGTTTGGGGGAGGCGTATCGTAGGCAGTGGGAAGGGTTTGTAATGATGCTGCACCAATTTATGGTCAATACAAGTGATTTTCTGTGGAAATCAATGAGATGAGACACCCACCGTCCCCTTGAGAGGATGCGGTCATTAGAGAAATGCATATTAATGCTGTTCGCCTTTGACAGAATCAGCTCCCATTCTGTTGGATGTTTGCTTTTTTGTTTATTGTGTGCTTGATTAGTCCCATGGTGATCGTCTCCATCTAAGACAGCCAAGCTGGTGTCATTGTGTCTCAGCTCCCTCTCTCCAGTGCTCCTCCCTGAACGCTGACTTAATCAGACACAAACCTGTGCCAAGCTCCCGTCTCCTGTTTTGATCTGACATCCCCAGTGCCGAGCTGTCTCCTCGCTCTGACTGGATCTGGGTGCGTGTCCAGGTGCAGCATTGACCTGGACGTGATCCTCGATTAAATACAGAAACAGAGATGAAAGATGGTTCAGTGCAACGTATGACTCGCCATTCCTCACGAGAATTAGATTTAACCTTACTGCCGAAGGCCTGCACAGACAATGAGCCTTTGTGCTATTATGCTCCATCTAAAACTTTCCTTCGGGTTGGAGGCTCATTAGATAATTTAATTTAAAATAGTTTTCCTCAATGAAAGCAGTGAGTCACACACTGATGTACCTGTTCTGCCTCTTTTCCTCTCAATTCAGAAATGCTGCAGAGCAGAATCAGACTGTGGGGCCACCTGTGCTGCTAAAGATCACACTACCACTGGCTTTTTCTCAGTTTGTTTCATTTAATTACAGACATCTGTTCCTTCTAAATATAAGCTCTTTACACAAAACAGCACATGTGAGATCTAAACCTTTGAATACTAAGTACTAATTTGCATATAGTTTAATGATTCATACAAAATAAAGTCCCACCTTTTTATGTTGTGCATTTTAAAAAGCACACAAATAAAATAAGTGCCCACATCCATTAAGAAGCCAATAAGAAGGATAATTAATTTCTTTTAACTAGAGAGCTTTTGTTGTTCCCTGTTTTCACTGGCAAATTAGTCTGACTCACCGTAGACTGTTGGTATAAGCCTGTCATTGGCTGCGTATTTCACGCCGCGTTCTCCTCCCCTTTCTCTATGTGCGTGTTACTGTTTTGCAAGGGCACTGTCGTCCTGTCCATCCTGTGCTTAGTGCCGCCCAAGACGATTGCAACTGGTTTAAAGAAATACAAACAAGCCACACCGTCTTTTAAATGGAATGCCATTTTATTCTATATTAAATAAATATGGCTATGAAATTAATCTTGAAATAAACTAATTAGGCAATAAATATAATATATAAATAAATATAAATATATAAAGGAGTTAAAATAGTTAAATAAATATTTTTTTATTTAAAAAAGGATGTTTTTTCAAAGGACTACTTTTATTTATTTCAGGGGACTTTTATTTTCTAATGCCACATTTATTTCCCATCTCTTCTTATTTCCATCTGTTATATTGAAGCGAATGGGGTGTGGTTATCTCACAGATTCAGACCAATGCAACCGCACAAGCTAGCACACCCGCCACTAGCTGAAGGTCCGTCTCTGTCCGAGCTGTCTTTGCTCTCCTCCCAGCCCGGTATTATCGCTATCTTCCAAGCTACTGCTGTCATATTTCCCAGAGACGGACCTTCAGTTAGCGGCTGTACTCGACCCAGCAACATCCTAGTCAATTATTGCATCTAAGATTGTAGGTTTTTTTATGTACAAGTACAAATTTAGAGCATATGTACATGGGTAAACCTGCCGCGAATGGCCTTTTACATTAAAATATACCAATGCTGCATCCTGCGCACAGCAAGTGAAGACAATCCGACCAGATTGTCCATTGTGCAGTGATGAGTCCTCGATTACAGTCCAAAATGGCGGAGGCATAGGTCTGCTGCTGGGCGCTGGCTTTGCAGTGGAACGTATAATTGACTTTCACTTCTTAGCAATATACATTCTTTGCTCCGTTAGCTGTAAGGCGCTGGCATTAGAAATGCTCCCAATCTCGCATTTAGCACCTTCATATTATTTCTAAACCAAACAAAAAACAACAACAAGGTGACAATGTGATAATATCCCAGTTATCACCATCTTGTTTTTTTTAATATGTCCTATTCCCATCCATTATTACAAGACATCACGTCCGTATGAATTCAACAGCAGTGCTGGTTGGTGGTGTCTGGAAAGTACAGAGTGCAGACAGATAAAAGGCATCAGGGGAGGAAGGGACAGAGCTGCTGGAGTGAGAACACACTGACATACTGCCAGTTCTAGTTCAAGACCGGGCCGGTAAAAAAGCACAGCGACACATGACATCACCCCAAAGCTGAAGAATGCCTTGGGGTTATAGCTGACAGCACAGTCTTATTATGAAATCAACAACAGTCACATTGGCAAATGATGCTCACATTCACGCTGAGAATATGTGCTGCATAGAAACACATTTGTGAGTGTGAAATGATGTAGGTGTATCATTTTGTGTACAGTTCGAAACGCGTTAATTGAGTTAAGTGTTTATTTGCGTGTGTGTGTGTACGTAATCGCCAACTTCATGGTGTTGTGGGTAATGGAAAGAATGAGGCAATTTTGTTGTTTGTTGTTCATTTGCCTGCACATAATAGATTTATTTAAAATTTCATGAGTTTGAAAGCAAGGACTGTCGGTTCCCTGCTGAATTGGATGCGGCACAATTTGCCTGGAGTGATGTGGAGGAAAGGTGTGTGTATGTCTGTCTGTATGTGTGTGCATACAGACAAACACACGCCTGTGTGTTTTACAGTGCTTTTAGTGGTTTTGGAAACGGGCCCAAACCAGTGAGGGGTCTCACAACAACTATAAAAATGAACAGAATTGCTTTAAGAAAGCAAAGCATTTTAGCGAACATTATGTTTTAGTAGCAACATGACTGAAGCATCTTTTTTAACAGGCTCTGTTCAAGTGAAATGAAAGCAAAACATAAACTATAATTTAAGTGTAGATGCCAGGTGATACCTTTTGAAATGATTGCCAAGTCATACCACTTTCTATTGTGTGTGTGGACCAAAGGGAGAGAGTGAAAAGAGAGTTTACATCCACTCACCCGTTCGAGATATGAGATACCGTTTCCATTCCTAAACTTCATTGCATGTATTGTTATTGCGTCCTCCTTTGAATACAACACATCCCATTAGAAACAGATTGAATGGGGCTGAGAAAGGCCACTTCATCCTTGTGGGACCTGCATCGGCATAGAGATCTTTTGTGTATCTTGCCGTCTAATCAAAAATACTGAGGGAATTGAAAACGGCTTTTACACACGGTGTCGGCTACGCTGACAAATCTGTGTTGTGTTCTGACTTTTCTGGATGAAAAGCGACAATGATATATTAGACATTTTCACTCAAAGCCACTCTTCTTGGGAGAGCTGTCGTTATTACAATTAAGTGCTGAATGCCACTGCTGGTTTAATCACCATTATTTCTGTCATGATTTCATGGCCGGTGCCGGGTTCATTATTTTCTGTGAGCTCTCTGCTGTAAAAGGTCAGCGGTGACGCTTCCTGACAAGCAAATGTACAGTATAGCCTATGGAGAGAGAGAGAAACACACCAAACCTGCACAACTGCACACATATGTTGATTGGGGTCAAGGGTTAACATGTTAACGTGTTGTTCCTGCACTGCTACTGCAACATTATCCTATTACTATCCTCCTCATGCACTTATTATAATGAACTACATCTCAACCTTGTCAAGCAGTCCCAACTTGTGGGCCCTTAACTTCCTTCTCAAAAGAATATACCATGATTATTGCAGATCATTCAACTGGTGAAGAGAAGCACCATCCAGTGTCCACAATCTGTTGTGGACACCGGATGGTGCTTCTCTACATGTTAACTCTTTAGCATATGCTCAGTGGTAGTGGGCGACTCGTAGTGCCTCCGAAGTGAGAAAACAAGAACTTTAAGTGGATCTTAGGCAAGATGGTGAATCATTTTAACTGACATTCAGCCAAGTCACAATAATAGAGTGTAAGAAAGTGACAAGACTTACACAGAAGCATCAGTTGTCGATTGCAACATTCAGTGCCAGTGGTAATAGTTTTGTGATGTTCATTTTGTTCCGCATAAAGGAGGGCTGCCCTCTCTTAGTCGATTAGTCAAATAATCGGCCGTTTTGGTCTTAGTCGACTAAGATTTCTTTAGCTGATTAGTTGTTTTTTGCTTTTTCATGCCGAATGACTGATTTCCAAGAAACATCTCTGGTAAACACTAGATTTAAAGTGTTGCTTTTGTGTGATTCTTTGTGAAGAAACTCAGTTTTAAAGATCTGTAGATTAAATCAACTAATCGATTAGTCAACAAAATCGTATGAGTGTTAATTGACTAAGAATTACTTTGGTCGAGGACAGCCCGAGTATGAAGTAAGGGTGTGATGGTTTTGCATATCAGCCATTTAAACGCTAAATATCAATCTTATCAGATTTGCTTACATTGACACTGTTCTGCTACAGAGTATGCTATAGCTGCTACGTTTCTTTGTTTGCAGTCTTGCTGAAATGTCAGTCAGTGACGTATCCATCCTGTTGCCATTGTTTTCAGTCGATACATACGTGATCAGTGGTACCGGCTTCTAAGAGTGTTAATGCCAAATTCACACCAGGCAGCGGCTTTAAATTTTACTGCGGCTGGGAGGCGTGTTCATGTGTTTCAGGTGGGAAGAAATTCTTTGTAACATAGGTTAACATGTCACAGGATCTGTTTACTGATTGGCTGCGGGTATTCTCTTCGCCGCTAAGAGTTAAACTTTTCCCAACTTTTGTTTGGCCGCACTTTGCCGCAGAATCAAACAACCGCAGCTCGCTGAGCTCCGGAGCGCCCGCCGCAGTTTTTCATAGACACTGCATGGCAGCTCACAGCAGGCCGCATTTCGCCGCTGCTCTGGTGTGAATTCGGTGTAACGTTTGTCATGTTAATGTTAAAGGAATATGCTGCAAGGCAACTTACAACAACCTTTATTGCTGCGTTGATCTTGTGCATGCTTGTCATCATTCTGGGCATTTTTCTGTTGCTGTTTTTCTGGTTGTGGCACAGAAAGATGACAGCCCCATTCTTATATTGTGTCATCCCCGCCTACGAAACGCTGATTGACTCAGTTGTTTTTCCAACCTGGGAGACGGACCCCAATAAGCACAACACCAGATCTATAAAAAACAGAGATGTGTGCACCAATTCAGAGGTCTGGAACTATACTTCTGCTAGAAACTGTTGAGCCACCTGAAAACAGCAAAACAGTACACATGTACAGTATAATCTCTGCCATTTTCCGGGGCCCCAATGGGCCCTCCGAAACAATCAGCCCCCTCTAACTATACTCTCTACTCACCCTGGGAATTGCATTGACACAATGCCTGACTTACTGTACAATATATTTTTAAAGTTAATAACTGAACGATTAACTTCTCTCCAAAAATAGCATGCATGCTTCCTTGTTTCCAACAAGTATTTACTGGTACATGGGAACAATACCAGAACAATTTTATTTATTTTTCCCCTGAGGATTACATTACAGGCTGTGGAAACAAAGGAGAGGCTTACAAAGAACTATCATTAATAGTCTTGATAACAGTTCTCTTCACCAAAATGATTGCATTTATTCGGGTAGATAATTTAGCCTGACCTCTTAACCTCCACTCTGTAAAAAATCTGGTATGCACAGTTTATATTTGAGTGAAATCACAGACCTGCTGTTTATACAAATGCTTATAGTGTCTTGCTTCATAATAAAATATGATATTCAGGCTTTAAACATTGATCTTTGTACGCATGAATAATCATTTATGCTTTCACATTAATTGCTCTCGGCCGTGCTCCGAAAACTTAAAAGCAACAATAATGCACTTCACACACGGGTTGTAGTAGTCACCATCTCCCACAGTAGTTTTCATATGCATGCATAATATGTGTTGTGTCTGAGATAGCAGCTCTTAACGTCTAATTATCTAATGAGTTTTATTTATTCATGTTGTTTTTCTAGGATAGTTGTGGTTGAGGTCAGAAGTTGCTGGTCTGTTGC
>CAKALU010040367.1:12708-24755 GCA_916700995.1 Hozukius guyotensis
AAGTTAATAACTGAACGATTAACTTCTCTCCAAAAATAGCATGCATGCTTCCTTGTTTCCAACAAGTATTTACTGGTACATGGGAACAATACCAGAACAATTTTATTTATTTTTCCCCTGAGGATTACATTACAGGCTGTGGAAACAAAGGAGAGGCTTACAAAGAACTATCATTAATAGTCTTGATAACAGTTCTCTTCACCAAAATGATTGCATTTATTCGGGTAGATAATTTAGCCTGACCTCTTAACCTCCACTCTGTAAAAAATCTGGTATGCACAGTTTATATTTGAGTGAAATCACAGACCTGCTGTTTATACAAATGCTTATAGTGTCTTGCTTCATAATAAAATATGATATTCAGGCTTTAAACATTGATCTTTGTACGCATGAATAATCATTTATGCTTTCACATTAATTGCTCTCGGCCGTGCTCCGAAAACTTAAAAGCAACAATAATGCACTTCACACACGGGTTGTAGTAGTCACCATCTCCCACAGTAGTTTTCATATGCATGCATAATATGTGTTGTGTCTGAGATAGCAGCTCTTAACGTCTAATTATCTAATGAGTTTTATTTATTCATGTTGTTTTTCTAGGATAGTTGTGGTTGAGGTCAGAAGTTGCTGGTCTGTTGCGCATCACTGTCCAACGTGTGCACGGTGAATAGGCACATGTGTGGATGCATGGGTGTGTTTGTAAGGATTCATCTACCCCAGCTCTTCTAACAAGTACTGAAATAATAATGAGAACATTGGTTGCTTCTGAGTGGGGCACGAGAGAAGAGGAGGGGGTGCAGACAGAAATGGATGTGAAATTGAACCAAAATGCTGAGCTGGACACAATGGAAACCTAATATCTGACAGCTGAATGACACTTTTCTGTGGGTTGTCTGTCTGTCTGGAATAGAAATAGTTAGGAAAGTTTTTTTTCTTGAGAAAGGAAAAGGGGATGTACAATGTACAGAGTACAGACTATAAAGGACAGGAAGAGCAATGATATCTTAAAGCACATGGACAGTTCATGGATGTTCCCACATGTCCTCTTTGAATGAACTAAAGCTGCATATACAGTAGGTTCTCTCGCTGCTCGCTTATTCATATTTATGCTCTCCTCTACACACTTTCTGATGGCACAAAAGAAGAAGACGAACATGAGCTCTGGATGCCATACTTAACTTCCCGGCAGCCCCCACTGCACCTTAAGAGTTTAAGTGGTCGGGGCGAGCCTGAATGTTCCTTGATTGCAGCCGGTCACTCTTCAGAGAGATCAGATTAAATGCTGTGAAGCCAATATGAGCTCGGCCTGTTGTCTACAAGATGGATAGCTCAGCCTGGCCTCTCATCGCCTCTCTATATAAAGCTGCAATAAATGCCATGCTGCTTCTACTGAGTGCCTAAGTATTAAGTGTGATTGAACCATGTGAACCTAATGCTTCAGATTGTTTTTCTCCATTTTAAACTTGAACTATGTAAATGTCCTTTTCTGTGTACCTTCTTTAATATTTATAAAAAATTATCATATTCAATTTAAAAGTGCACCTACTATATAGTATGTTAAAATATTCACTTAATGCCTTCATCCTGTGCCTGAAGATCACATCTGATTAGATTTGGAGGGAGATATGGATCAGAGAACGTTTCACAAGTTTGATTTGACTTTAAAATTAAAAAGTAAACTAGTACATGTTTCTTTTGAGATTGGTATAGTGCTAATTAAGTTCCAAGTTGAAAGACAAGACACAATTTTGGAAGAAAAACGCATATATTCATGATATGTATCATGTTAATTAACAGATGACAACGCTTAATATGGCCATTTCAATGTTTTAATTGCATGCTGCAATTTCAAGTTTTTTTTTGGTACAAAATAATTCATGCAGCATCAGTGATTTTCAAAAGTGCAAAACGGGTCCAAAAATCACTTTTACAGATCAATTAGCGAGCATGCCAAACAGGACCAGAACCACTCCATAAAGCTGTGACGGAGTTTCGTTGAAAAACGTGCAAGATTTCAGTATTTAGAGTGTATTTACCAAAACGAGACCAAGAAAAATACTTTTGTAATAGAGAATACCCCACATGTCCATCACGTCCACATAGTAACACTGGCAGAAGGTGGAACTATAAGTCACAATCATGCTTTTTGACAGTTGGTTTAAAAACATTCATTAACAATCATTTCAAATTTACAAAAAAAAAATAACTTAACAAAAAAATGAGGTATAACAGCTTGTAAACATTTCGTCACTTTTGTTCAAAGTTGGCAACATTAAAATTCACTCCAAAGATTCAACAGATCAGCCCACGTGTAAACAATTTCCCATGTTTTTACGCACAGACTTTTACGCACGAACATTTTGTCGCTGGATTACGTTCCTTGTAGTCGTTTTTCGGAAGGAAATGTGAAAAGTTTTTGCATATCTTTCCTCACTAGGACACACAGAGAGAGAGAGCGTCTTTTGAGAAGTACATGCAGATGCGCACCAGATCCTCACACCTTTCCAGCTCTCCACAGTAACCTCTGTAGCTCTCCATGCCATGCTCTCTAGCTGAGTCCGATCATGACCGTCTCCACGTCTTTGGAGGGTCTCCGGTCCTTCACCAGGAAGTTAATCATGCTCTCCGATTTGATCATCAGGTTGCACCCGAGGAAAAAGATACCGAAGACGACTGTGAGCGACAGTACGCACAGCACCGCGATCTGCACCACACGCATGACGAAGAGTTTGCGCTCGTCTTGTGCCAGCACAAGCAGAGAGCCTCCTCCGCCGTCTCCGGTCACCACGTTTTCGGTGCTGTTGCCGGAGTACGTCGCCAAAGTCCCGGCCAGAGTCTGACTCCCGTTAAACACGTCGAAGAAGGAGACGTTCATGTTTCCTTGCAGGGTTTGTCAGTAAAAAAAGACGCGCGTCTCCACAGTCTCCACAGTCTCACCACAAAAACCTGGACTCCAAGTAAAACTTTGCGTCATGTGAGTGTTTCAGGGAAAAAATAAGGGGAAGAAATCCCAAAATAATAAGCTTTTTAAAGTCCAGCAACATGGAGTTTTGCCACAGAGTCTGTGCGTAATGAACACATCCACATCACCTCATCACTGTTGCTGCAGTCAAACAGCCAAAAGCCACTATCAGGTGCAGCCAAAAGTAAGTTTCTTCCAACTCAAAAGTCTTTAAGTGAGTCTTCTTCTATCAGCGATGCAAAAGGTACAAAACGTGTTTTTTCCTCCGTTGTAATAAGAGACAGTTCCCTTTGCGTCTGTGTTCGCCTGCGAGCGCTTCTTTTGTGCCAAGTCTCTGGTGCGTTATAAAGTGATGATGAGTTAGTTCCCCCTGTGGACCACACCACCACTCCTCACCAGGGGAGGTAGTCAGATGGCCTCAGATAATGCACTGCTCCTCTCATGTGCAATAAATAAATAAATAAATAAATAAAACTTAATTTGAACCAAGTCTCAACGTGGCATTCAGTCTGATTTTATCTTACATATATCCATATATGTAAGATAAAGACCCAGCCTATTGACATGTGTCCTCTGTAGTGGATATTTTGTCCACGTGCATCTCCTTTCACTCTTTTGACTTACTCTATCAACCCCTGTGGTATTGTAAAGAGGTCATTATGGGCTTTCCAGTGATATGTCATGTGTTTTTTTTAAATCAAGTTGAATGTATTCTTGGTTTAATATCACTCTATAGCCATTCTTTTTTTTTGTATCTACTAAATTCGGCTGTCTTTTCACACTGAAATGCTCCTGTGGTCCACTACAGTGGACATATTGCAAAATTAGAAATACAAATTAAAAAGTCTAAATTGTAAGATTTTCTTTTAACCCTAAATAGGAAGGAAATCACACAAAGAAAGAAATTGGAAGACACTTTTTTTACTCGGTTTCCAGGAGGATATTCATCTTATTTTCTTGTGAATAACTGCTACTAATAAACAAAATATTTGGCATTAGATGCACCTTTTACTCCAACATGTGAATGTATTTCAAACAAGTGTCACTTCCTGTTAATTCACTTTTAAACCTGGATATTTTGTGTGCTCTTCTAAAAAACCCACATCTCATTTATGCACATCAATAACGCCTGAAAGCCTCACGCATATTGATTCCAGACATACATTAACTTTAAAGGCTTCTCATGAAAGTGTTGAAAACCCATTTAAAACCTGAAAAAGCATTCCGTTCAATTAGATCCAAATATGATATTGTCATCTTCTACTTTGAAGAGGTATTAATAGAGTTTAGTGTCTGTTGCTGAGGGAACTGTCACTGTGACTTAGTGGCCTCTGAGAGAGAAACCAATATAGGCACGACGAGCTATAACTTAGAAATGAAGATATGAATTAATAATCTGCGATTGAACCATGGCAAATATTTATCAGAAATATTGGCTCCCCTGCTTTCAGTGCACATGCTGTTTCCCTTTCAGACTGCGGCTGTAATGAGAGCCCTGAACAGCAGACAGCTCTCTGTTTTTATTGGATGTGGTATTCAAATATTGCTTTGTCTTTCAGGTGTTGTGCATAACTATTGCAGCTGTCTTGGACACCAGCTTACTAAAGTGGAGGTGAAGCCCCTGTAACCTGATCTGTAAAGAAATATGAGCCTTGGGTAAGCATGTTCTACTGCAAATATGTGATGAATTAAGTGAAAAGTTTCAAATCATTATTGATTCTTATTACATTTCTGTCTATATGAAGCTGACGTAATTCACCCTCATCGCTCTCCTCCCTCTGCATGCATAATGCGTGTTTCATTATGAGGTCTGTGCTGTATTGAGAAGCTGCATTTGTGGAGAAAAATGTGATAATATGTAGAGTGCCATATTTATCTTTTGAATTATCTTTTGTTACTGGTTTAACAGTCTATATTACCCAATATGATCTCTGCATATTTCTAAACTTCAACCAATAAAGTATCAGACTTTAAAGAAAGTGAGTTTGGGATGAATTGCTCAAATATAGTTCTCTCTCTTAAGGTCAGAACTTAATTATGTCCTCCTCCCTGTAATTTAAAATAACTCCAGTGATTTTATTATTACATTACTTATAAATATTTAAGCTGATTTCTATACATACATACATCGTTTGAAAATTCTGATGACTCCAAGCAGATTTCTGCTAGCTGTCTACACAGATTGTTACTGGATGGATGGATACTTGCCCAGGAAGTTTGAAAGTTACCCAAAAAGGACAGTTTGTGCTGCAGGAAAATTATGCGACAGATATGATTTCCAGTTAGTCTGTGCTTTGAAATTTCAAACATTTCCAATTTATGAAAATATCTGCAGATTTTTATGGAACTGTAGCTTCTGTAATGAACCTTAAAATCACTGCTCCTGGCACCGATTTAATATTTATTATCTAATTACATCGGCAAAGCTGATATAACTTTTTCAAATATAATTATATTGCGCATGAACATACTGCAATGTTCTTTGAAAGATACAGAAGAGAAATTGTATTTTCCTATTTTACCATAATATCTCACTTGTACTTATATTGGTGTGAAATGGAACAGCTGCACTGATGAACTTCAACAGGTTGATTTAAAAAAAAAAAAAAACTTGTCTGCAGAGCCTGTCACATTAATCTGCTGTTTATCTAAAAAACAAAGGTTGTGAAATTCAATTTGGGATGCTGCTGATGTCTGTGTAAGCAGCTTTCAGCCACCGACTGACAAGCTTGTGTACAAACAATGATTAGCTCCATCCACAAATACCTTTCATAAGCCTGGAGGTGGTTTACTCTCAGATCATTTATTAATGGCTGATAACAAAAGAACAAGCAGTGTTTTTCGTGTACAATGAGATCAAGTAATCTCATTAGCCTTCGGATTTGGTTGCTGCAAATTAATTGGCAGCATGTAAATCAACGCTGCGCAATTTGATTCTGTTCTATTATTCATCGCCGTGTGATTATGGAAAGTAGCTTGTACTTACACTTCATCTCTCTGTCAATATGTAAATCCTCCGCTACAGTTAAAACCTAACAATGCCTCCTTGTAGGCTTTAAACTACAAAACTTCAAAGAATTAAAAAATGAGGAGAAAGACGAGGAGGAGGAAACTTCAATGACCACGCTACACCTTTGAACTAAGTACCAAACTCTTTTGAAAATGAAATGTCTTTCAGGAAGTTTTGCCCTTTCAAAGCTTCATAAAGTGAAGAACCTGTAGCTGATTTATAACTTCACACTCTCTGCAGCATCAGACTGAGGATTTGCTGTGAATGCTTCACATTTCATTGATGCACCGGTCACAGGCAGTGACATGTATCTAAGCGGTGGTTATTGTTGGTATATGAAGATACTGTATATCCATACGAGGATGTATATAGACGTGAATGTGCGCATCTGACTTGTTCCTAAGCAACAGTAGACCTGTGAGCCCAGTGACAGATGGTTGGTGAAGTTATTTTGGTTTAGAGGAGAAGGAGAGGGAGGGAGCGATGAGGTGCCTGGACGGAGGAGAGAAGGGGGGGAAACGTTTCCACTTAACATGAGGGAATTGGCAGCCTAGCAACACAAGCTAAGTGAAGACATCCCTAGCAACAAGGAGGTGGTGTTTGACCACACCCACCTTCCCTCTGCTCTTTACCCCTACATCCTCTCTGTTCGTGGTGATGCCACAGGACTCAAAGCGGTCACGCCCCTTTCAAGCCCCGGAGGGAGCAGACTTTCCTCACAACTTCCTCTCTTTTCAATTAACAGATTCCTCCTAAGATGCCCATTTATTAGCTGATGAAAGCAGCAACGGGAAAGCGAGGAAGCCGCCATGTCCCTGGATGTGCTGGAGAGAGCGTGTGCAATAATATGCCAGGAAACACCAAGGTGAGTAAAGTGTGCATTAACAAAGTGTGTTTTGCATATTAAATACGTATAGGCCAAGTGTCACGAGCTGCGGGGAACTTGTTAGAGGCCATGTTGTGATTTTAAGGGGCTTGCCACCTTTGGGACTCTTAATCACGCAGAGGTAAATACAGTCATTAATTACACACTGATACAGATTGCCACAGCAGAGTGGTGCCCCACATCAACCCCTCACTAAGCAACCATCAGTCATTAAAGGTATTTTAAGGAGATAATGACTTGATTGCTTTGATTTGCAGGGGGATATTAGACTGAGAGTGCGCGTGTGTGTGTTGCTAGTGCAGCTACTGTCCGTTTGAATGGCTGGTGAAAATCTGTTTGTTTGAGAAACAGATTACAGATTTCGTGAATGTAATTGGAGAAATTCTCGCTCTTCCTCTCCAGTGCAGACGTCTCGTGCACTCCACCAGCCGCTACCCATTAACCTCATTTCCATTTAGACACATCTCAGTAATGCAGGCTACCCTGATCTGCCTCTTCTTTCTCTCCCTTCATTTTGGTCTTCTTTGTTGCTTCAAACTTCTTTCTTTCCAGCTGTCTCACTTCTATTCAGCAGCATTAGACTTCCCACAGTTCTGAAGTATGGATGCACTTAAAACGGAGACAGTTCAGAAAGGAGACTTCGCACTGAGAGTCAGTTTCCTGTATCTGCGTCACATGGGTTTAAACCACTGCTCCGGTCCTGAGTCTATTGTGAACGTGAACACAGATTGTGACCAATTCTTTCGCCCCATAGTCACCGAAGTAAATATTGGACCCATTTTTCACAAGTCACATATTTTCCCGAACATTCTGACACTAAAATTACATTTTTCAGACAAATCAGGAGAAAATTAACTTTGTTCGAGACCTTTTTTCTGTCTCAACAACACACTCTTGCGAGATTTGGCAACTAACGTTCCCTAAAGCCCTAGCTAACTCATTTTTATAATGCTAAATATGGCTTTAAGCTGCGTAATATAAATACATTATGCAAATATAACCCAATCTGCTTTCATCCATCGACAGGACGTTGCGACCCGTTCTCACTCCCAACTCGTCAAATACCGCCATTTGGTAAGCGCCCCTTGGCATCAAAAACCGTCCCACGGAGGCACTCTTTAGCAACAGTATGTGATGAACCGGGCTTTCAATTAACTCCGATGTAAACCCACCCGTGGCGTTATTCGACGGCTGGAGCAAGTGACGTAGTATTAATTGCAGGAGAGTCCATTCAGGGTGGGCGGGTTGGTGGACGGGTCAAACAAACACAAGACCAGTCAACCAGGAGATGAGTGTTTGTGTCCCTTGTCAAACTAAAAGTAACGTTGACTTATCACGTCAGTCTTTAGTAACGTGACTCGTCGGTATTGTGAATCACGTGAGTCGTTAATATCGTCAGTCTCATGAGTAGCGTGAGTCACTAGTCACTTGAGTCACAGTCAGTAAAGTTAACGTCAACCACGGCCGTTTCCTAACCCTAACAACCTAAGTAGTTGCCTAAACCTAACTTCCTGTGAAAACGGAAGTTTATTTTGAAAGAACCCTATGCATGTAAGGAGGGTATATTGACACGCCATCCCTGGTCCGTCCAAAAGTAACGCAAGAGAGGTGATGCCGAGGGGCACTGACGGTATTTGACGAGTTGGGAGTGAGAATGTGTTGGACGTTCACACTTCAAAACGAGGTGGGGGGGATTGAGGGGAGGTGCGAAACACGCCATGACCAAGCCCACTAAGGAGACAGGAAGTGTATACCACTTCAAACCATTGACGGAGCTTGTAATGCGTCATCTTTGTTATAGAGCACATTTTTTCTTAAAACAACACACAACAGAAATGCACTCTTTTCATTTCTCCATCCCTCAGTTATTTATTTATTTATTCTTACTTTCTCCACATAAACGCTGTCATCCCCTGAGAGGGAAATGTACGCTGCAGATCCAGAGGGGCTAGAGGAGGTGAAGGCAGATCAGATAGCAAAGCATCACAACACAAATACACATTTTCCCACGTCAGCGACTCTTGGGGTGGGGGGCACATTTCATAAGCCTGCCAACCCTTCACCCGACAAAAACTCATATCCCCGCACTTGACCTCTCCCACCCGCCAGTTAAACCCAGCGAAGCAGGAAAGGGTAAGCCGGTTGTGGTTAACCAAACACTGCTTTTGTCTGAGAGCAATTGCGTTTTGATATTGGCTCTGTGTGACGGCGTTCTCAGACTCAGTGAAAAGCTTAAAGGGCTCCAGATAGATCTGTAACACAGGTCAGGACCCCTCCATCCCCCTCTCGTCCTCCGGCCCCCGTCCTCGCTTCTTGTTCAGCCTTAATTGGCTGCCGTCTGACCCAGTCTCTGGCTTTTTACTCAGGACAACTGGCGCTCTGCTCTTCCCAAAATGCCATTCGTCTGTGGGGGTGATCGCCACAGAGAGCCAATAGATCCAAATCAGTCGATAACTGGAGAAGGGAGTTTGATTGCCCCCAGTGTATTACCTGCACCATCCACCCACACTGAGAGCTGAATGCCAGCCGAACAGTCGACTATTATAGCTTTTCTACTTATTTCTCTATTTTTGTCATTTCTTCTCGCGGCAATTCTTGGACATGGGTGGCAGTAACTTAGCAACAAGCCGGAGAATAAGAGCAGGGTACAGAGATAAAGATTCAATAAATGGACAAGAGCAGAGATAAGAAGCATTGTCTGCTTCGGCAAGCCCAACCACACACACACACACCACCACCACCACCCACACTTACCAAAGTTCATTTCTGTAGGGCAATCTTAGCTTTATCCTATTTTCTACCTCATTTTCTTTTTATTTCTTGTTTTTAGAAGCTGGCATATTTCCTCATTCTCCATCATTCAGTGGAAAAGGAAGAGGTCTTATCAGATTTCTAAATTTAGTGAGGAGGACTGAGAGCTTGGCTAGACTGATTCTAGAGAAGTCATATTACAAAGCGATAGCTTGGGGCTAAGTCAGTCCTTTCAGACACTGAAAAAAGTACTGTATATCCTTTTATATATATTATTTGTCCCACTAGGGGTCCTTCTACCACAACTACACAACTCAGTGTTGGCAGCGTCAAGTCTTTGTGGCGATTCATTCATTTTGAGTTCAAAAATGCATATTCAGGGTTTCATGGTTTACAGTTTTGCCTCACATTACATACACATTTTGTGCAACTTACCTATTAAACCTGCAGTAGGCAGTAGATTTTTGGCATCATTGGGCAAAAATTCCATAATAACCTTTCAGCATATTGTAATTCAAGTTCTCTGAGAGAAAACTAGACTTCTGCACCTCCTGTTTTCAGGTTTTAACAAATCTAGTCCATGGTCGGTGCTTGGTATTTCCTCAACTGATCCCAACATGGCTGCCAGGTTATAACCTTTCTCATTTTACAGCTAAACAGTACACTACAAGATGTTTCTGAAAACATTTGAGGCGAGAAATAGGCATCACAGTAACAGAATATTGATTCATATTTGATCAGCGCTGCCTAGTTTGACCGTTTGACCGGAGTTTGTGAGTCTCCCCTTTACAGACATGCCCACTTTATGATAATCACATGCAGTTTTGGGCAAGACATAGTCAAGTCAGCACACTGACACACTGACAGCTGTTGTACAATTTGTCATTGTTTTGTGTTGTTAATTGATTTCCAATATTTAATATATTCATACATTTTCATAAAGCAGCATATTTGCACACTCCTGTGTTGATAAGAGTATTAAATACTTGACAAATCTCCCTTTAAGTTACATTTTGATAAAAAATGTGCGATTAATTTGCAATTAATCGTGATTGACAGCCCTATAGTCATATGTAATCATCTTTAAATTGCAATGGTAATTAGCAGACAGATGTAAGTTTATGTCAAAATGTGGTTGGTCTAGTCCAAATAGTCTCTGAGTAACTGACAGAAATGCAAAAAAAGTGTTGCAACCGTCCCCAGTCTCCCCTGCTTAAAGTGTTATTAGTGAAACACGCTGCTGGGCTGCATGTTTTAAAATTCAGAGTTTGTTCAAAATTATTTGTTCAGGGTTTTTCTTGGCTTTGTTTGTTTGTTTGTTTTATTTCGCCACACCTACTCCCCATCTAATTTTCAGCTTTCGGGATTTGCAGAAAAACATCTGTCCAGGTGTTTCTTTGAGATGAGGTACAAAAAATAATCTTATTGGCTATTTAAATAGTCTCTAATGTACTGTCACTTACTCTGACTTTTAGGGTGTTTTTTTCCCCCTCAAACCATTAAGAAACGAGTGTCGATACATGTATGGATGAGGGAGATGGCATCCTGTGTTGTACTGGAGAGACTTACATTCGTAACCAGAGAAAGAGCAGCAGAATTTGAAAATGTTTGGAAACCTTTGTTGGAATTTCTTGAACGTCAAGGAAACACAGTCAAATTGAAACTGCTGTGTGTTGCTGAGTTCTGTTGTTGAAATTGTTGTGTGTTGTTGTGTTTTTGTTTTTGTTTTTTTTGTTCTTCTTCTTTGAGGTATTTATTTATTTTGTTTTATCTTTTATTTTCTTTGTTTTCTTTGTTAGATATGTGAAATACATGAAATGTCATGTCTCTCTTTCTTTGAAATTCTGACTAAACATTTCATTGTATAATTTAATTATGAATATTGTTAGTCTGTCTGTACACTGTAAACAATTGCTGTTAATTTACAGCAGGATTTCAACAGCATTAACCTGTTATTGCTAAAAACAGTGCTTTACTGTTAATACTGTGAGAGAAAATACCATGCCCCTTTGTATTAGCATTTGTGTACTCAGACTTATCCGAATGTTGTGGGAAAGTAGAGACTGTCCTAGTTTAGATACATTTGTTATCATATTCGCATCCGCACTCTTTCCCATTACATTATAATCACCAGTAACTCTTTTAATGAATCTTCCAGTCAGAGGCAGGGCGGAAGGTGTGGGTCACAAAGGGGAGTGAAGGCTAAATCAAGATTATAAAGAATGATGTAGTGAGGGAGCTCTCTGTCTTTGTACACTGACTTGTCTGCTGTATGGACCCAAATGCATTTGCTTAATAAATAGTAATTGCTTCTCAACTGAATGACCAGAGACTGTTTATTAAATAATTTCTCCAACAATACAAAAGAAAACCTGTTAAATTACGCTCATAGTCCATTTTTTAACTGAATTATAATGCATTCTTAAAAAACAGCACTT
>CAKALU010040376.1:0-25088 GCA_916700995.1 Hozukius guyotensis
CGAGGAAAAACTGTCATGTCCATTTTCAAAGGGGTCCCTTGACCTCTGACCTCCAGATATGTGAATGTAAATGGGTTCTATGGGTACCCACGAGTCTCCCCTTTACAGACATGCCCACTTTATGATAATCACATGCAGTTTGGGGCAAGTCATAGTCAAGTCAGCACACTGACACACTGACAGCTGTTGTTGCCTGTTGGGCTGCAGTTTGCCATGTTATGATTTGAGCATATTGTTTTATGCTAAATGCAGTACCTGTGAGGGTTTCTGGACAATATCTGTCATTGTTTTGTGTTGTTCATTGATTTACAATAATAAATATATACATTTACATAAAGCAGCATATTTGTCCACTCCCATGTTGATAAGAGGATTAAATACTTGACAAATCTCCCTTTAAGGTTCATTTAGAACAGATAAAAAATGTGTGATTAATTTGTAATCACAAGTAACTAGGACATGTGTGCATGTGTGTTTGCATAGTTGAATATGCGGTTAAACAAATGAGAATGAAACTAAATGTGAAGTTGGATGTGGTCCTGAGTAACACATGTCAATCATCACACGTCTGGATCGATCCTCTTCTAAACCGTCCAGCATCGTTCCAGCGCTGCTCCGTTTAGTTTGACTGATGTGACTTCACACTGATCCTCTGGCGTCTCACGTCATCTCAAACAAAACAAATGTGTTCCACAGAATATCTAAATGTGCAGTAGTTCCTCCATCGGTCAGTAAATAACTCCGACTGCAGCGTGTTTCAGCTTTCAGGTGAGTTTCTGCTTGTTTTTCTGCCGTCTGATAGGAAACACAGGACGAGTCCTGCTGTTTGTTTTCATCAGGTTGTAATGTGTTTAACAGTCTCCGTCTGTCTCTATACAGAGACACTAGAGGACGTACGTAGAGGACACATCAGCCTGTATAACAGAGACACTACAGGACGTACGTAGAGGACACATCAGCCTGTATACAGAGACACTAGAGGACGTACGTAGAGGACATGTCAGCCTGTATACAGAGACACTAGAGGACGTACGTAGAGGACACATCAGCCTGTATACAGAGACACTAGAGGACGTACATGTACGTAGAGGACACGTCAGCCTGTATAACAGAGACACTAGAGGACGTACGTAGAGGACACGTCAGCCTGTATAACAGAGACACTAGAGGACGTACATAGAGGACACATCAGCCTTTATAACAGAGACACTAGAGGACATACTTAGAGGACACGTCAGCCTGTATAACAGAGACATTAGAGGACGTATGTAGAGGACACGTCAGCCTGTATAACAGAGACACTACAGGACGTACGTAGAGGACACATCAGCCTGTATACAGAGACACTAGAGGACGTACGTAGAGGACATGTCAGCCTGTATACAGAGACACTAGAGGACGTACGTAGAGGACACATCAGCCTGTATACAGAGACACTAGAGGACGTACATGTACGTAGAGGACACGTCAGCCTGTATAACAGAGACACTAGAGGACGTACGTAGAGGACACGTCAGCCTGTATAACAGAGACACTAGAGGACGTACATAGAGGACACATCAGCCTTTATAACAGAGACACTAGAGGACATACTTAGAGGACACGTCAGCCTGTATAACAGAGACATTAGAGGACGTATGTAGAGGACACGTCAGCCTGTATAACAGAGACACTACAGGACGTACGTAGAGGACACATCAGCCTGTATACAGAGACACTAGAGGACGTACGTAGAGGACATGTCAGCCTGTATACAGAGACACTAGAGGACGTACGTAGAGGACACATCAGCCTGTATACAGAGACACTAGAGGACGTACATGTACGTAGAGGACACGTCAGCCTGTATAACAGAGACACTAGAGGACGTACGTAGAGGACACGTCAGCCTGTATAACAGAGACACTAGAGGACGTACATAGAGGACACATCAGCCTTTATAACAGAGACACTAGAGGACATACTTAGAGGACACGTCAGCCTGTATAACAGAGACATTAGAGGACGTATGTAGAGGACACGTCAGCCTGTATAACAGAGACACTAGAGGACACATCAGCCTGTATAACAGAGACACTAGAGGACATACATAGAGGACACATCAGCCTGTATAACAGAGACACTAGAGGACAAGTCCTGTTTTCTCCAGCTAAGAAACATCACAAAATTCAGATGCATCTTGTCTTCCACGGATCTTGAACTATTAATTGATATTCTCCCATCTACTGTATACTGCTGTCCCTCTACACCTGCCTCAGTCCAACTGCTTTAAATCCCCTACAGCTGGTTCAGAATGCAGCTGCAGGTTATTAACCAGAACTAGTCGTCTGTTCTGACATCCCTCCACTGGCTTCCTGTAAAATTCAGAATCAACTATCAGATCTTGTTACTCACATACACCGATCAGCCGTAACATTATGACCAGCTGCCTAATATTGAGCAGGTCCCCCCCCCTGACCCGTGGAGGCATGGACTCCACTAGACCTCTGAAGGTCTGCTGTGGTATCTGGCAAAGAGCCGTCAGTAGCAGATCCTTTAAGTCCTGTAAGTTGTGAGGTGAGGCCTCCGTGGATCGGACTTGTTCGTCCAGCACATCCCACAGATGCTCCATCGGATTGAGATCTGGAGAATTTGGAGGCCGAGTCAACACCTCCAACTCGTCGCCATCTACATGATGTAAAAGAAAACGTGATTCATCAGACCGGGCCACCTTCTTCCATTGCTCCGTGGTCCAGTTCTGATGCTCATTGTAGGCGCTTTTGGCGGTGGACACGGGTCAGCGTGGGTCATCCTGACCGGTCTGCGGCTACGTAGCCCAATACGTAACAAACTGCTCCTCACTGTGTGTTCTGACACCTTTCTATCGGAACCAGCATTCACTTTTTCAGCAATCTGAGCTCCAGTAGCTCTTCTATCGGATCGGACAACACGGGCCAGCCTTCGCTCCCCACGTGCATCAATGAGCCTCGGGTCTGACCCTGTCACCGGTTCACCGGTTCTCCTTCCTTGGACCGCTTTTGGTAGGTCCTGCCCCTGCAGACCGGGGAACATCCAACAAGAGCTGCAGTTCTGGAGATGCTCTGACCCAGTCGTCTAGACAGCACTATTTGGACCTCGTCAAAATCGCTCACATCCTCACGCTGCCCCATTTATTCTGCTTCCAACACAAAGTTCAAAATGTTCACTTGCTGTCTAATATATCCCCCCCACTGCCAGGTGCCATTGTAACCAGATAATTAATGTTATTCACTTCACCTGGTCTGAATGTGATGGCTGATCGTTGTATAAGGCACTGCATGACCTCGCCCTCAGTTACATGTCTGATCTCCTAGTTCCTTATTCTACCTGTTGACCGCTCCGATCCACAAATCTCAGCCTTCTATCCATCCCCCGCTCCAACTGCAAAACAAAAGGTGATCGGGCCTTTTCTGTCTCTGGAATCCCCCCCCCACCACCAATCTATCAGATCGATCTATCAGATCAATCTACCAGATCAATCTATCAGATCAATCTATCAGATCAATCTCAATAGACGAGCCTTTTACAGGCCTCATCCACATACTGTATGTGTTTGTCTGTTTCAGTCTGGTCCGTCTGTCATTGTTCGATGTTTTATGGGTGTGTGCAGCACTGTGTAACGGCGTGTTTTAAAAGGTGCTATATAGATAAAGCTTTACTTACTTACATGTCGGGGCTTTAAAGAAACACAACTACTATATATTCATTAAGTAGTGACCAGGTCAGAGTGACCTCATTTCTACAGTCTGTTGTATTAAACGTACAGCAGACTTCAGTTCCAGCATTATTACATCTTACTAAGAATCCAGAACCACTGGTAACAAGCAAAGAATGTCTTTGTGGGAGTTGTGAGTTTTATACAACTGGTATTTATGCATGTGTACTATCTGCAAAGATTTCAGTAGAAATAACATTAAATAGAAAAGATCAGCGGTCAACGAGCAGAATAACAACCTGAAACAGCAGCAGGACTCTCAGAGGAAAGGTGTGTGTGAGAAAGCAACAGGTGATTATCTCCTTATACACACACACACACACACACACACACACACACCAGTGGTCAGATAAGAGACCTCATGTTTGAGGGCAAACATGAACACACTCACACACAGACACACATGTTTTCCTCTCTTACTGTAGACTGTACTGGAAACACACTGGTTTCACTGGTTTCACTGGCTGCTCCACTGACTGACTGAAGGACGTCTGACAGGTTTTAAAAGAGCCAACGTTTCCTATTGTGAGATAACTGAGCATCACTGCAGCATCTGGAACATCTGGACGGATAGAATCTAGAAGAGGATCTGAACCGAGAGGCTGCAGGACAACAGGCTGATCTCAGGTCAGCTGCCACTCACAAACCAGTAAGAAGAACTTGTTATGTGTCAGTGATTGTTTGTTATTGTCACACTGGATATTAATGAAGGTTTCATGTTTTCATTTAAACCTCGACGCGTCGTCTGTAGTTAGTTTAGTTACACAGAGATCAACATTTCAACAGACCATCGAGCGGCTGTTAGAGCTGCTGATGGACACTGAGCTCATTGTCTGATATCTGACAGATGTTTGTCCATCTGAGTCCAAATGTCTGACTTGTCCTACAGCTCTGTCAGAGGTCCTTCTCAGTTAATGCTGCCGTTCTCTTAATAACAGTAGAGTGGCGATGAATCGGAGGAACGCCAACAGAGCCCGCCATGGATGAGCTGGACGTCGGAGACGACAGCAAGAAGGGTGAGTACGAGATCACTCTTCATCTTATTGATATCATTATAGTTATTATGTGACGTCAAGCAACAACCAGCAGTTGAGACAAATGAAGCAGAGAGCGTCTGAGGCTGATGGGAGTGGCGTTAGTTTCCCTGATGGACAAATTCCAGTTTTTGTTTTTATTTATTTATTTAAAGTCCGTGTAAAGCCAAAATAAATCTGCATTCTGGGTTTGTCACACCACAGAAAAAATGAGTTACTAACCATCCACCCAAATTTGAATGATTAAAAAAATCGCCAAGTATATAAAATTAGCTTTCAAAATCATGTTAAAATCATCAGTATTCTGCTCTGAGACGCTGAAACCTGAAACCTCTCTTAATACATCCATGGCTGAAATCTCACCACGAGAGGGGAAGGTGCAGCCTGTCGGGATTCCCTCAGTAGCGGCGAGCGAAGAGGGAAGAGCCCAGCGCCAAATAGCCGTCCGACGGGCGGAGTGGGGAAATGTGGCCGGAGTCCTTCTGATCGAGGCTCAGCCAAGCCCCCAGGAAGAGCGCCAATCATCGATCCGGTCTTTCGTAGTGGCCAAACGGCGGTACTGCAACGTCCGTGTCCGTCAAGTGATGCCATTGGGCCGAAAAAAAATACTTTTCCCATAGACTTATATTGGGAAAGAGACGTCGGTAACTCAGAGGATAATTTATTTTTAGGTGAATCAACTCCCCAGTATGAACACTCTAATAGTCCTTATTTAAAAAATTAAGTTTTTAAAGTTGTAAAACGCACTAATAGCCGAATCGAGAGATATTTCCCTTCCTCCGTTCATGTGAGTGAGACCCAGACCGAGGCCGGAGCGCAAGCCGTGACGACGGCGTGACGTTGGGACCCCGTGACCAAGTCATGTGACCGAGCGGACGCTACTCCGCCAATCATCTCGGACGCTACTCCGCCAAGATCCGGGTATTTTTCAGACGGAAGTCGAGCAATTAAGGCTTCATGTGCCAATGAACAACTCTCATAGGAATGAACAGGGCCCCGCCTCCAACGCTGTATCCAGTTTTTTTAATAATAGACGATGTGAGGACGGTGTGAAGAAGGTAACGGCCCCCGTCGCGCAGTCTGCCCCTCGCGGGACCTCTCCCCGGTGCTGGAAAGGCTCGGGGCGAGGGTGGCTCTTTACAGTGCCCCCCCCACCCCCGCCCATGGGATGGATTTCAATCATAAAAATACAAAAACAGTGATAAAAGTGCAAATGCCCAACGTGGGGCTTGATCCCACAATCTTCGAATTATAATTTCTTGCTCTACCGACTGAGCTAGCCGAAATTACCCTTGGTAATTTCATGGGTTTCTATTTTGGATTTCCAAAACCAGGTCGCTGAAGACGGGGGGGGGGTTATGTTAAGGATGACTCCACTGCGTCATGGAGCCATGGTTTCAGCCCTGCCTAAAAAATCCTGAACACAAACCAGTTTAACAGTCTAACTCCACAATCCAGTACTATAATGTTCACGGACTTTTCATGTTTTCACTCATTATTTTCCAACATTTATAATGTGTTTAGAAACAAATCTCTGAATTTCCTTTACACGGCCTTTAACCTTTATTTAACCAGGCAAGTCAATTAAGAACAAATTCTTCTCTACAATGTCGGCCTGGCAGTCTGATGTGATGATGGCGCTAGATGAAAAGTCAGAGGATCATTTCAGTGTGGAGAAAGAGGAGGAATCAGGTTGTGAACACGTGGAGCTACGTGGAGCTACGTGGAGCTCAGCTCCTCTGAAAGAGACATGATTTACCCAGAAAGCCTCATTAGAGACATTCACTGTAGATGTTGCTCTAAGATATCAACACAGTCTCGCAGCAGTTCTTGAAATAGTCACAACATTGTATCGATTTGATTCGTGTCAAATGAAGTCTTTTCAAAGTCTCCTGGTGTCCACGTGTACAGCGCCGTCCCACCCCTGAATGCTAGGATGTAATCTGAACCACTAACATGGAGAAGATCTGTCCTGTCAGTCGACTCAGAGCTCTTCTTCCGCTTCCTCTTCCTCTCCACAGGACGAACTTTATTTGACTTTAACAAACTGTAGAGAAGAATGAACTGCTCCCCAACCACCAGAACTAGAAAACAAATGATGCTTCAGTGATTTTAAAACATCTTATTTACTCTTTTCACATTCAATCAATCACCCAGCCGTGACCCCTGGTAACCATCCCGCGACCTCCTGCCAGGGTCGCGACCTGAGGTTGAGAAACTCTGACAGGTGACAGATATTTGACCCATCGTTGACATCCTGTTGGAGAGTTTCTGTGCCTCAGTTTGTCGGAGACGCGACGACTAACAGAGGAGGTTTCAGTGTTGAAGACAAACTCAGAGCGTCTCTGTAGCTCAACAGCTTCTCCTAAGTCGTCCTTCTCGGGAGACGTATATCGATATAAAATTGATCTGAAATGCAAAAATTGATTGTATGGATACTAAGGATTTGCACCTTGTATTTAAGGACGACAAACATTATATGAAAGTGTTTTTTTAGCACTTTTATTAGTAAAGAAATGTTTAAACGTTACTCCGGTTCACTCTCCAAACATGCGTCAGCTTGCCAGCTCCGCCCTCTGCAGCGCGAGCATGCATCCATGGCGTGCATGCGGCCAAACAGCGCACTGGACTCCTCGCTCTCTCACCCGGTAACGGCGTGGAGAAAGTAAAAGTAAAGTAAAGTAGAAAACAAAACAGAAATTCAACTAACGTTAGTCTAACAGAGTTTTAAAATGTTTTCATGTATGAAAAGACCCCAAATGAACACTGTAGGTGGACTACTTGATTACTATCAGCAGATTATTTAAACAGTGTTTGTAGAGGAATGATTCCGTCCCAAGCTGTTTGATCACTATCAGCTGTCTGATCACTATCAGCTGTCTGATCACTATCAGCTGTTTGATCACTATCAGCTGTTTGATCACTATCAGCGGTTGATCACTATCAGCTGTTTGATCACTATCAGCTGTTTGATCACTATCAGCTGTCTGATCACTATCAGCTGTTTGATCACTATCAGCGGTTGATCTCTGTATTATTGATCTACCGTTTATATTGAAAATGAGGACAGAAGCAGCAGGTCAAATCACTGTTCATTTAACTTCAATAGAAGTTGGTTTATTATATTTTTTGTTAAATATTGCACTGACTTGTATCTTGAGAATTGGGGCAGCAGGTCCTGCAGTTGCACTTTTTATTATATTCTAATAAAAGCTGTATGTATTTGTCATTAATCGTTGTTTACTTGTTTATATCCATAATTAATTTATCCCTGATTCCCTTACGAGAAAAACTTTGAGGAATCCTGACCTGCTCTGTCCAGTATCAGATATTTATTTCACAGTCACACTGACTGAATGTTTGGCAAAGAAAGTTACTGTATCGATTTCAAATCATTGAATCGTATCGTATAGTATCGTATCGTATCGTATCGCTCTAGATGAGCCAGATATCGTCATTGAATCGTATCGGAACCATGGAAATCGTATCATTGTAAAAACGTATCGTTACACCCCTATGATACTGTATTGATTTTTAATTAATAGTTTAAATGCAAAGATTGACTCAGTCAATACTTTATATCATTTCCAGAGAGATGTGTCCTCTCAGAGTAGTGCTGTGATGTTGGATGTTATGGGTACTGTGATAAATGCAAATGTCACGTCAATGTGACATCATGATTCGTATCGTATTGCCAGATTCTTGCCGATATACAGGCGGGTTGTGAAACGGTTAAAAGGAACAAAGATATTGATGCTTCACAAAATAAAGTTTTTATATTCAGATTTTCCTCTAATCTTTTTTTTTCTCAGTCATCATTTTATCCTTCAGATCTCTAAAAAGTATTGAAATAAATCAATAAATCAGCTCACATAGATTTGTTTTAAGAGGTCGGACAGACAGAGGTAGGACAGACAGAGGGAGGACAAACACTTCCTGTGACCACGTGTGACATCATCAATCAGAGTGATTGACGAGGAAACGTTTCAGATTAAAGCAGCAGGTGAAGGAGAGATGATGACAACACAGCAGCTCTGTGGTTCAGACAGACAGACAAGAAGACAGACAGGAGACAGTTAGACCGGTCCAGTATCTGGTTCAGAGTGATTGACAGACAAGAGACAGTGAGACAGACAGGAGACAGTGAGACCGGTCCTGTATCTGGTTCAGAGTGATTGACAGACAGGAGACAGTGAGAAGGACAGGAGACAGTGAGACAGCTGCAGCCTCCCTGAGACGAACACACAGCTCTTCTTGTTAGCAGCTGTAGATTGGAGCCAGATGTTGACTCTGCTACTGTAGATTGGAGCCAGATGTTGACTCTGCTACTGTTAGCAGTTTCACTCACTGCCTGACTGTTTTACTCTCCAGCTGCCTGCCTGTCTCACCCACTGACTTCCTGTCTCACCCACTGACTTCCTGTCTCACTGACCAGAAGAGGCTGATGGCTGACTCTATTCAGATCTATAGGACTATTAAGATAGACGTCTATATCCATCCGCTGCATCCAGCTGCATCTATCTCTTGATTCATGAACTGCCACTCTGACCAACCCTCCAGTTTTCCTGTTTTTTTTCTCCAGATTTATGACAAATTTTCACACCTTTTTTTCCTCTTCGTTATCTCAACGTCTCCAGCTCTGCGTGGCGTGTCTCGGCACTATGACTCTACTGTTTCCACCCAGACAACAATACAGCTGCACCAGATGTTGTTTCCTAGTGTGACGATGAGGAGGGCTGCTGGCGCCTCGTCCTCCTCAGAGAGAGAGAGACGGAGAGAGAGAAAGAAATACTCTAGCAAATTTCAGACGTCCTGGAAATAAGAATTTCTGTTTCTGAGGGAGCGTTTTAAAGGACAGGGGGCGTGCATGTAGTAACGACGATAAATACATGAATGAATGAAAATTGATGGATATTAGTTGATGCTGGTCTGATGCAGCTCAGAGGGGCCAATTATTCTGTATTCTTTCCCGAGAATTAAAAGTAAAATTTAAAGTATTTAACGTAGAAATTCTGTTGCAGTCAGCGCTCGAGCTGATGGACGTCCCGTCGCCCTGGGGCCGAAAAACGTAGGACCGGGGAGAATAAAAATAATTCTGGGACGAGAATTGAAAGAGAAATACCTGTTACATTAGAATGAACTGTGATGGAAATGATGCACGTTGTGTGTAGCGCACGGTTATTATTAAACCTGCTTGACAACATAAACTCACACACACACATACGTGTTTATAGACAATATCAGGACTTTTGAAAAAAACGTGACAAATGGGGACGTGCCTTTCCCAAGGTCCTAGAGACCTGGGAATCAAAGTATTTCCGAGCCATGCTTCTACGAATACATCCATCTGTTGAGATTTTGTCTAAGGCTACATTTTGGTCAGACCTGATTTTAATGCTACGGAGGCTTTAGAACACTGTGGTGAGCTCAGAAAAATGAAAAATGTCTTAATTTTTCCGGGCGTCCTGATATTGAAGGTGTGTTATCATAGAATTGTCCTCATTTGTCATGAAAACAAGTACACACACACACACACAGAGTGGAAATATTTTACAAAAAATAGAATAAACCAACTTCTATTCCAGTTAAATGAACAGTGGTTTAACCTGCTGCTTCTGTCCTCATTTTCAGTATAAACGGTAGATCAATAATAAATTATTTAACACTAAATAAAGTTCATGGTGTCTCAGTAGGAGCGTGGACGGACTGGTCGTGTTGCCGTTGTATTTTATCTGACCTTTACATATCCTGCAGACAGCGAGTGATTTATTGAGGACATCTCCCTTTTTCTAAAAGCCAAAATGTTTCCACACGCTGGACCTCAACCACGGCCTGAAAATCTCTCTCTGGTCCGGCTCTTCCTCTCCATCAGCCTGCTTTGCCTTGTGGTCGTCTTTCTGAGATCGGCGCTGCTGGCGCATGTCGATGACGTCATACACGGTGAGAGTGAACCGGAGTAACGTTTAACATTTCTTCACTATTAAAAGTGCTAAAAAATACGTCCATATAACGTTTGTCGTCCTTAACTACAAGGTGTAAATTCTTGGTATCTATACAATCGATTATTTACCTTGCAAATGGATTTGAGATCGATATACGTCCCCCGTGAAAGACAACTTGCCGAGTACCTATCGATGTAGTTGGATCGTAGGAATATAAATAGAGACATCGATGTAGTAGATGAATCGTTACACCCCTGAACACACAGCATATACTGCCAACCTATGACCTCACAGCAGCCGCAGAGGCAACAGAAAAATTATTCCCAAGTCAACGAGGTAAACTAATGTTAGCAGTTAGTTAACATTAGACTGTTTGATGTTAACGTTACAGTTAACGCTCGCTAACCAGTCAGCAGCCGACGTTTGCATTTACCGTGAGTGAGCTGACGGTAACGTTACGGTAACTAAGAGGAATACAAAACACCCTGTGTGACTTAAAACTTGTTTTAAATGCTGACAAAACAAAACTCCGATGCAGAATGTGAGCCAGTGAATCTCCCTCCTGTCACCTGTCACCACTGTTCAGGGCTCTGACACTGAGTCTGTATCTCATTACAACTATCTGGAATTGGGATTCTCTGACTTTTATGCCTCACATTCAGCAGCTAGTGAAAAAACGTACTGCCTGGACACACTAGGAACGTCAGGAGCGCGTGGCGGCTGCGTTACCTGTTGTTTTTAATTTTGGCGTCCGTGTTAACAGGTTAGAGCAGCCACACTGGACATGCGTCTCACGCGCATCTCACGCGCGTCTCATGTGCATCTCAGCTTCATCTCTTCTAGAGAATAGAGGACAACAGACATCGAAATTGATCTGTAGACTGTATATTAACATCATATCAGCTACATTACTACAGTTTCCATGTCTAGACATCTGTAGAATATGTCACAGACAGTGAAGGTGATCTATTGACTGTATATTGGCATCATACCAGCCAGATTACTACAGTTTCGAGGTCTAGAATATCTAGAATATGTTACAAAGATGAAAAAAAAGTAAAAACTTATTTTTAAATCAACACTTCCTTCTTTCATTTCAAAATAAAAGCCCTCAAGCGTTTTTGCTGTGGACAGAATTCCTTAATTTGTTAACACAAGGTTTTTATTCTGAAATATGTGCCGGACAGTGTTCTAGAACATAGAGTGACTTGGAGAGCTCCATGAATGAATATGAGTTTTAATTGTGGATTATTACTATTATTTACAAATTACCACACGTTTCTTAACCTTTCTCGGTCTAAAATAAATATAAATTATATTTATAATGAAATGAAATGGCCATTAAAAGGCAAACTCTATGTAGAAAGAAAGGGATGACAGCAGCAGATGAAGCAGCAGAAACGCAGCAGAAACGCAGCCGACACGCAGCTGAAATGCAGCTGGTGTGAACGCCCGACGTGTGAATTACGCAACCACCACGCCACGCAGCCGCCGCGCGCTCCTGACGTTCCTATATGATGACATTAAATACATGCATGCATCTTCTCAGAGCCTACATACGCTGGATACTGTCGACCATGGAGCACTGAGATTTATTACCAATTTTAAGTTTCCTCTGTTTGCGTTTGGTGTCACTGATTGTTACCATGGAAACTTGGTAAATGAATCATTGTGTTTCCATCCAGCGTATGAATAATACGCCAATTTCTGAAGTAATTTTGTGTGTTATCACTTCACATTTTTTGCTTCACGCTGCAGCAAAACAAAGTGCTAGTAGGGAGGAGGACGGCATGGACGAACTGGTCAAACTAACACTTTGACCAGGAAACCGCTGCTCAAGTCAATGTTGATTTATTAACACTTAACTTACGTATATAACTTCATTTAGCATACTTATTTTAATACAAACCGAGCTTTTACTAAACATAACGAAGTAGTTTTGTTTGAATTCACACCGTTAACCAGGTGTGGAAGCCGTATGTGACGAGGTGGGAATGAGAATGAAATCACACGTGAAAAGCTCAGAAAGCGTCGACACGGCAGGTGAAATGACCTAAAAAGTGGCGTGCTATTTATACGCATTCCCATGAGGTCACGTTGAGTGAAGAGCTGAAAACATGAGATGTGAGTGGAGCGACGACCTTCCTCACATCAGCACATGAAACCAACAGAAACAGTTTTCCATCCTTTTGACTGGAGCTCTTTTAATGCAGCTCAGTCTCACAGCAGGTCGTGAAATAGTCACAGAAATTAATCGATTTGATTCGTCTACATAGACATGAATTTCACTTTTTTTCGTGACGCTCAGCACGACTTTCAACAACGTATTTTTCGTGCGTTTTCGTACGAATGTCCAGCAACTACTCAGTTAAGTTTAGGAAAGATGGCTCCTATCAGTCCCATCAGTCCCATCAGTGCCATCAGTCCTATGTACTATCAGTCCTATCAGTCCCATCAGTCCCATCAGTGCCATCAGTCCCATCAGTCCCATCAGTGCCATCAGTCCCATCAGTCCCATCAGTCCTATGTCCTATCAGTCCCATCAGTCCCATCATTCCCATCAGTCCACCTGTCTATATAACTGTCTACCCGTATATATAATGCCTGCACAGAGCATCAGCTCCAGGCAGCCAGTGTGAACCCAGAGCATCACTCACTCACTCACTCAACAGCACCTCTGGTTCTTCAGATTATTATAATTCGAGGACTAAATCTCTTTTCTTCCTTCATTATATCTCTTCATTTCAAACACACTGCAGAAATGTTAAGATACGGTTTTCTTTCTAACTTTATAGCGATCAGAGAAACAAAGATAAATCTCTTCATAACAACCCAAATATGTTTTTAACCTCATTAATTATCAGCAGCAGACTGGAGTCTCTGACCACAGGTTAACAGGTTAATGTTGAAGGTCTGTAGGAGTCAGAAGCAGCTTCTGATCTCCTGAATAAAGACTAATAAAATAAATAATAAGGTGACGGGTGCTGATATCAGTTATACATCTAAAGATATTCAGTTTATCATCATTTAAGACGAATAAAAGCAGCTAATCATCATATTTAGAAGCCGAACAAGAGATGATGAAAATCTGTTAATGAAAACAGCAGCTGGTTGATTCTCTCTGTGGCATCAAACAGTCACAGCACTAATACTAATAATTATATTATCACTAATAATAATAATATTACCCTGTAGGCATCATGTCCAACAGCCACAGCACTAATAATAATAATTATATTATCACTAATAATGATTTTATTACCCTGCTGGCATCATGTCCAACAGTCACTAATAATAATAATTATATTATCACTAATAATAATATTATTATCCTGCAGACATCATGTCTAACAGTCACTAATAATAATAATTATATTATCACTAATAATAATATTATTATCCTGCAGACATCATGTCTAACAGTCACTAATAATAATAATTATATTATCACTAATAATAATATTATTATCCTGCAGACATCATGTCCGTCTGCTTCTCTTCGCTCTTCATTATCAGGACGTTTAATTGGAGCATTAATCATTTAATAATGAAACCCTCTAATAGTTTGTCTCTTGTCATCTTTAAACCCTCCAGAGAGCTCCAGGAGCCAGACCGGGTTCTCCTCTCTGCTGTACCCGGCTCCTCTGTCCCCAGACCCGGTCAGCCCGCTGACTCACCTGGGCACGCTGCTGGCCGGACACGACGCTCCGAGGACCGGATGGGACAGGTAAGACAGGCGACCCAGAGCCAGCTGCTGCTCAATATGTCCCGGGTTAAGAGAGAGAGAGGGGGGTGGGGGGTCCAGGTCTGATGTAGTTTATCCAGGACCTGATAGTCTCCGTGCTGTGAGGATGCGTTCAGGACGGCGGGAGCGCGCTCTGCTCGGTTCACCGGAGGAATGAGCTGCTGGAGGAGTCAACCGGAGGAGGACAAGTAGAAGTGGAGGCAGAGACCCCACCCGGCAGAAACCCCACCCACCTCACTACAGACCAGAACCACGGGGAGGGACACACCGAGCTCATGCGGGCAGTTTGGAGAGGTGGAGGGGTGGAGAGAGGTGGAGGGAGGTGAAGGGAGGTGGAGAGATGGAGGGATCTGATAGGAGGTGGAGAGGTGGAGAGAGGTGGAGGGAGGTGAAGGGAGGTGGAGAGGTGGAGGTAGGTGGAGGGAGGTGGAGAGGTGGAGAAATGTGGAGGGAGGTGAAGGGAGGTGGCGGGAGGTGGAGAGGTGGAGGGAGGTGGAGAAATGGAGGGAGGTGGAGAGAGGTGGAGAGGTGGAGGGAGGTGGAGGGAGGTGGAGAGGTGGAGAGAGGTGGAGGGAGGTGGAGAGATGTGGAGGGATCTGGAGGGAGGGGGAGAGGTGGAGAGAGGTGGAGGGAGGTGGAGAGAGGTGGAGGGAGGTGGAGAGGTGGAGGGAGGTGGAGAGAGGTGGAGAAATGGAGGGAGGTGGAGGGAGGTGGAGAGAGGTGGAGAGAGGTGGAGGGAGGTGGAGAGGTGGAGGGAGGTGGAGAGAGGTGGAGGGAGGTGGAGAGAGATGGAGTAAGGTGGAGGGATCTGGAGAGAGGTGGCAACACTGTCAGAGTCCGTCAAGGTCAGTTGGACTCCGTCAGAGTCAGTCAGGGTCAGTTGGAGTCCGTCAGTGTCCGTGGGGAGTCAGTCGGAGTCCGTCAGGGTCAGTCAGAGTCCGTCAGAGTCCATCAGGGTCCGTCAGGGTCAGTCAGGGTCCGTCGGAATCAGTCAGAGTCAGTCAGAGTCCGTCAGAGTCAGTCAGGATCCGTCAGAGTCAGTCAGAGTCCGTCAGAGTCCATCAGGGTCAGTCGGACTCCGTCAGAGTCCGTCAGGGTCAGTCAGGGTCAGTTGGAGTCCGTCAGCGTCCGTCGGAGTCAGTCGGAGTCCGTCAGGGTCAGTCAGAGTCCGTCAGAGTCAGTCAGGGTCCGCCGGAATCAGTCGGAGTCAGTCAGAGTCCATCAGAGTCAGTCAGAGTGCAGGACTTCTCTTTAGGAGGTGAAAGTACGTTGGATGCAGAAAATTAAATGCAATGCAAAAATGAATGAAATTCATGCCATCCAAAATAAACTCATACATATATATGAAGTGATCAAGGGGCCTCCTCTCTCTCTCATATTGTGGTGGGTCGGTAAGGTCGCTTCTTATGGGCTTTTTTGGGGGGGAGAGTTGCTACTTCTGGGCTTGTTTCTCTCGCAACATCTGGCAACACTGTCAGAATCCGTCAGAGTCCGTCGGAGTCAGTCGGAGTCAGTCGGAGTCCGTCAGAGTCCGTCAAGGTCAGTCGGACTCCGTCAGAGTCAGTCAGGGTCAGTTGGAGTCCGTCAGTGTCCGTCGGAGTCAGTCGGAGTCTGTCAGGGTCAGTCAGAGTCCGTCAGGGTCCATCAGGGTCAGTCAGGGTCCGTCGGAATCAGTCAGAGTCAGTCGGAGTCCGTCAGAGTCCGTCAGGGTCAGTCGGAGTCCGTCAGAGTCTGTCAGCGTCCGTCAGGGTCAGTCAGGGTCCGTCAGGGTCCGTCAGAGTCAGTCAGGGTCAGTCGGAGTCCGTCAGAGTCCGTCAGCGTCCGTCGGAGTCAGTCGGAGTCCGTCAGTGTCAGTCAGGGTCCGTCAGAGTCCGTCAGGGTCCGTCAGAGTCCGTCAGAGTCCGTCAGGGTTCGTTAGAGTCCGTCAGAGTCCGTCAGTCAGAGAGCAGGAGTTCTCTTTAGGAGGTGAAAGTACGTTCCTCCTCCTCAACTAGAACAACCTGTAGACCAGAGGAGGAGTTCTCTTTAGGAGGTGAAAGTACGTTCCTCCTCCTCCTCCACTAGAACAACCTGTAGACCAGAGGAGGAGTTCTCTTCAGGAGGTGAAAGTATGTTCCTCCTCCTCCTCTAGAACAACCTGTAGACCAGAGGAGGAGTTCTCTTCAGGAGGTGAAAGTACGTTCCTCCTCCTCCTCCACTAGAACAACCTGTAGACCAGAGGAGGAGTTCTCTTTAGGAGGTGAAAGTACGTTCCTCCCCTCCCCCGTCTCTTCTCTCTGTGGTTCTGTGTTCTCGGTGTGAAATACCAGAAGGCCTGAGCTCCCGACACACTGAACTTTGACCTTTGAAGAGGGGAAGGTCTAATTTAGACTACTGCTGGCACCCTGGTGACTGACACACACACACACACACACACACACACACACACACACACACAGAGCCAGTCAAGTGTGATCCCTGAACTGTGAACTCAGCTCAGCAGGCCGACGTTCCTCGTCACAAGGAGCAGCTCTCCTCTGAATACATGCACCACTGTGTGAGGAAGAAACAAGGTTATTCAGCCAAGTTATCTGGAAATAGACACATCCAGATAAATCTAACATGTTCAGACCTTCACGATGCATCGATAGATAGATGGATGGATGGATGATTCAAGACTTTACTTACTTACGTACTTCAGCATATTTCAGAATAAAATCCGGAGAGTGTTGCTAGAGTTACGGCATGCTCCCGTGATCTCTTTAGTGTAAGGTGGTCATAAAACTCAGCGGTCTATAGTCAGTCTTTTTCTCATCTTGACGTTCTGATAAAATCAAACAAGTTTAATATTATCGTGAGTTCAATGACGTTCGATGGGACAGTGGTTAGCTAGCTAGCTAGCTAGCTATAGCATAGTCAGCTGGGATTTCGAGGGCTGTGGCGATTTGTCCACTTGTTTGTCAAAAGTTTTTATCTTGTAAATAGTGACCCAGCAAGATCCCCAGTCTTTGCAAAATATTATAGTCTGTGATCAAAATCTCTGTGACTTAAGACTTAGATGTGAGAGGATGTCAGACTTCAGTCTTTTAAAAGTCTTTTCAAAGTCTGCTAGTGGATGGTAGGAGTAAGTAAACCTACCAGGTAACGAACAGAAACTGACACGCCGTCCCTCAAACTGACACTAGAGAAGGACATGAAGAGTGGGGCCACTGACCGTCAGTATTTGACGAGCTGAGAGTGAGAATGTGTTGGCCAGGCACGTATCATATCATATCATATATCATATTCAATTCAGTTCAATTCAATTTATTTTTATATAGCGTCAAATCATAACAGAAGAAAAATCATATATCATGATAACATGTCATGAAACAAGTTGTGGTTTTACCAGATGACTACCAGACTATTTACTATTTATAATATTGAAATATTCCTTTTTGAAACAACGACTGAAATATTCAAGTCTTTATTGAATTTGTTTCGAATTATTGTACTATGAAAAAATCCCATCGACTCGTTTATTAATCGTGTTTCATGCACTACTACACTGCTTTTGTCACAAACTCTTTTTTGCCGTATCTTTCAATGTCTTCCTCCTCTTCCTCCTCTTCCTCCTGTCGTGTCAGCAGTCTTCATTATGAGCAGCATTCCAGCCCGCGGCCCCACGGCCCCACGGCACTACATCCTCATTACGTCGTTACTCCAGAGAGGAAACGCAGCTAATGTGACAGCTGCTATTGTTAGTGGAGCGACGGGGCCACTCCGTCCGTCACTCACCTGCTGCTCACTTCAGCTTTCAAAATCTAATCACATTTAAGACCTCGTTTCTGTTTCAATCTAATCACCAACAAACACTTTGAAATGAAATGCTCAAACTGAAGGATGAATGATTTTTAATCACATTTCAGATAAGCGGGGCTACCTTGTGATTGACAGGTCGCTGCCACAGCGTTGTCCGGTCTGGGAGTTGTCCGTGTTTTCGTCTTAGAACTTTAACCCTTTCACAGTGTGTTCAAATCAAAGTTAATTATAACCTTTTTGGTTGGAAAAATGTCTTATTCAGTGTTCGGTTGAACTTAGCTCCATCCTCTCCTGTCACTTCTGGTTGCAAAAACCATGATGGTGACGGCTAAAAACCAAGATGGTGACGGCCAAAAAAAATTCCAAGATGGAGAGGGGCAAAAACCAAGATGGTGACGGCTAAAAACCAACATGGTTATGGCCAAATACCAAGATGATGACGGCCAAAAACCAAGATGGTGACAGCCAAATACCAAGATGGTGACGGCCAAATACCAAGATGGTGACGGCTAAATACCAAGACAGTGACGCCCAAATACCAAGACGGTGACGGCTAAAAACCAAGATGGTGACGGATAAAAAACAAGATGTCGAAGGACAAATACCATGACGACGGCGACCAAAAACCAAGAGGGTGACGGTCAATTACCAAGATGGTGATGGCCAAAAACCAAGATGGCGACGGCCAAAATGCCGAACTCGAGGCTTCAAAGCTGCACAGTTCACAAACCAATAGATGACGTCACGATGACTACGTCCTCTTCTTATATACAGTCTCTGGGTTGAACGTACGTTCTGCGTATCACAGCTGAGCTGACGGTCACCAGAGAGGAGCTCCACTGCTAAAAGCTGATGATTCGGTCCGAGACGATGGTGATTTATTGGAGTCAGTTCAGTTTGAAGATACCGTGTTAATGATTTGTTTGTACATACACTGAACACCTATAGAATACCACGTATAGAATAGTCCTGGGCATCAGATCTCGACAGATCTCAGAATGTGGACGTATTAGTTGAACTGGTCATGGATTATAACTTTTTATTTCTGTTCCTTTGTGTTTAGCTGCACATGACTGGAGGAGACTTTCTGGGCTCTGAAATAAGACGGCTTCATGGTTTGAAAGTTCACAATACAAAGATTAATAACTAAGCTTGTGTGCTGTTTGAGATTTACTGGCAGCAGTTTAACAGACGTCTCTTTTATAGCTGTGAGGGATGTTTTCAGTTGACCACCAGGATGAATGAACAGTGTGACCCTCCAGCTCTGTTAACACCTCCATGAGACAAACACACACACATATACAACACGGTATTTCCTGGTTGTTTGTGACTGATAACCTTCTTGTCCAATCAGGAGACTGGACCTTGGGTTTGAAGGCTGTCAGTTACTGGGAACAACGAGGGAACCAGGAAGAGAAGCTCACGCTGACCAGAGCGTCACCATCCTGCACGCCAAGGTCGCTCAGAAGTCCTACGGCAACGAGAAAAGGTTTGATGATGTTTCCGAGGAGCTTTTCAGACAGTTAGGTGAATAAACACGCAATAAAGTCAAAGTACACTCATAGCTCAGTGTCACCTCCAGTCCTGAGAAGACGAAAACTTAGCATACTTCAACTTTATTTTATGAAGTATATTTCCCCGAAGTATACTTTATGTAGTAAGTTTTTTTAGTTTATAAAAGTATACTTTTAAGTGTACTTTAAACTTTGAGTACACAACTAGTTTACATCTAAGTTGTATTTTGTACTGCAACTATACTATGAACTATATTACAAGTGGCGGGAGGTGGAGAGCTCGGCGCCCGGCAGCAGCGGCTCCTCCGCCGGTCCCCGCTGGGAGCTGACACCGACTCTACGCTGGTGGAGGACCAGGCCGTATTGCTGGGCCCGCTGGAGGGAAGGGAGGCATGGGTAGAACTAGAACCAGGACTGAGGGGGGCAGACTGTCAGACCCTGCTGCAGTAAAATGAGAGGTTTTCTAAAGGGACTCTGGTGCTTGGAAACACTACGGCTTTTGTCCACAGGGACCGCCAAAATCAACACAAAATGAGAGTTCCTCGTAGTAACTTTAAAGTAAAAGTATCAACACATCTGAAGATACATGCTGTGTTTTCCGATACCCATACTACCATAATATTTAATATGAAAGAAAAAGATTAGTTTGTTCAAATTAGTGCTGTCAAAGTTAACACGATAATAACACGTTAATGTAAATTAGAGGCGTTAAAACTTTACAATAGTAGCGGGACCAGTTTTAAAGCTAGAGTGAAGATACTGGTATCATATGAAACTATAAAACCTAATGAATCCATCTGTACCAGCCATGTCATAGTAGCTTGTAGTTAAGGAGGTTAAATAACGCTCCAAACCCAGCTAAATTTTGACGAGGAAAAACTGTCATGTCCATTTTCAAAGGGGTCCCTTGACCTCTGACCTCTAGATATGTGAATGTAAATGGGTTCTATGGGTACCCACGAGTTTCCCCTTTACAGACATGCCCACTTTATGATAATCACATGCAGTTTGAGGCAAGTCATAGTCAAGTCAGCACACTGACACACTGACAGCTGTTGTTGCCTGTTGGGCTGCAGTTTGCCATGTTATGGTTTGAGCATATTCTTTATGCTAAATGCAGTACCTGTGAGGGTTTCTGGACAATATCTGTCATTGTTTTGTGTTGTTAATTGATTTCTAATATTAAATATATAAATACATTTCCATAAAGCAGCATATTTACCCACTCCCATGTTGATAAAAGGATTAAATACTTGACAAATCTCCTGTTAAGGTACATTTTGAACAGATAAAAATATAAGATTAATTTGCGATTAATCGTGATTAAATATTTTAATTGATTGACAGCCCTAGTCCCAATACATAGTATGTCAAATACAGAATGCCAAAAATACCAGGATGTCCTACTACATCCGGTCACATTTTGCAGTATGAAGCCAGCATGCTGTTCTGGATATTCTGACCCACAATCCTCTGCACAGTGTTTATATGAGCAAGAGGGTCAAAGTAGTAACAAACAAACGCAGTAGTATGTCCCATAGTATGCATACTGCCTGTAACAGTACGTACTCTGTGAGAGCAGTTGCAGTACGTACTAAAAGTAAAAAGAAGAGTGTGAAGTTTGGACCATAGCCGTGGTTTTCACTGGACAGGAATGAAAAGCTGTCATCTGTAAAATATATAAAGCTGTCAGATAAATGTAGTTGAGTTAAAAGTACAATATTTACCTCTGAGATGTAGTGAAGGAGAAGTAGATGGAAATACTCAAGTAAAGTACAAGTACTTAGCAACATCCCGCCACTGGAGGTAGGGAGGTTTTATGTGTTTTCTGATACAGAGATTCATGTGCTGTAAACATATTTCCACTCGTCTGCTGTAGTGAAGACGCTGTGTCAGAGCTGTTTTATTATTATTATTATTATTATTATTATTATTATTAATAATAATAATAATAATAATAATAATAATAATAAATACAAACATTTCATCAGAATACAGCTGATGTTCATGTTTGATTCTGACCCACAGGTTCTTCTGCCCTCCTCCGTGTGTTTACATCAGCGGTCATGGATGGAGAGTCATGCAGGACCATCTGAAAGGTGAGGAAAGTAAAATATAGTCCGTTTTAGAAATAAAACGTCTGTTCCTCCATTCATCCCTCCATTGTCCCCCCATTCTCCTCCAGCTGCTGGCGGTGCAGACTCGGTGTATCGGCTGTCTGGTTACATGTGTCTGGACAGCTCCGCTCAGTCTCAGGCCGACGCATTCAAACTGGTGTTCGATGAGCAGCCAAACTGCAGGGTGAGTGCACTGATGTAATGCCACGTGCATACCTGTCTGTCTGTCTGTCTGTCTGTCCACGCAGCCTCCACCCGTCTGTCACATTCCCTCAATGACACCAATTATCTGGAAGTTTAAACTGGCCTTCGTCCCGGCTCAATTATCTTCTGCATTCCTCTCCAGCAACAGGAGCTCTGCTGGGTCCATATATTCCCTCCTCCTCCTCCTCTTCCTCCTCCTCCTCAGCAGCAGCAGCAGCGGATGAAGACACATCCCTATTTACATACTGATTTTATAGGTTTATTATTTTCACACATTATCAGTATAAATCAATTTACATCAGACGTCAGACATCATTCAAGAGATGAATGAAGACCAACTGGTCAGAATTACAATCAAACATACGTCAGATCACACTGAAGTCTACGAGATCTTCAGTTTTCTGTCCCCCTAAAGGGGGCGTGGCCTTGACTTTTAGTGAAGGTCTGATGTATTAAGGTTTTTCCTTATCTTTTATTAATAAAGGAGAAATCTTTCATTGAGAAGTTGTTCCCACTTTCTACTCATCCAGAGGTCCAACACTGTCCTCCATCTTCCCTCCCCAGGACAACTTGTGGAGTCAGTAAAGTGTCTGTGAGACGGTCAACAGTGTCTGAGACCTCGTCCTCCACAGACAGTCACTGTGAGACAGATAGAAAGCAGAATCTCTCTGTTTTTAAATCTGTCACACAACTTCCTCCATCACTTGTCGGGTGTATAAACAAGTGAAAATGAGTCAGCTGAAGGAACCTTTTAGTTCCTTAAAAGTAGTTCCAGGGACTAAAAGACGGGAACTTTTGGTGGAAACCCGGCTAAAGTCCCTCACACTCTCTCTCTGTCTGTCTCTTTGCTCCAGATGTTTGCCTCTGCCAAGTCGCTGTTCATCTCTGATCAGGACAAGAGGAAACACTTCTGCCTGCTGCTGAGACTCTTCCTGGGCAACAGACAGGAAGTGGGTTCGTTCCAGAGCCGGATGATCAAAGTCATCTCCAAACCGTCCCAGAAGAGACAGTCCATGAAGAACGCCGACCGTGAGTTCAGACACACCGTCCACTGACAGGATGGAACGTAGACGAGTGGTTGAATCTAATCGACTAGTTTCAGTCACATGTTAACATGTTTTATATATGTGTGTGTGTGTGTGTGTGTGTGTGTGAGTGTGATTTCAGTGTGTATCTCCTCGTGCTCCAGAGTAGCGTTGTTCAACCGTTTACGCTCTCAGACGGTCAGCACTCGCTACCTCTCAGTGGACAGAGGAGCCTTCATCGCCAGCGCCAGACACTGGACCGCCTTCACCATCACCCTGGGTACACGTGTGTGTGTGTGTGTATAGTGTAATAAATATACAAATGTCAGTTAGATGGTAATCTGCATGAGAAGTAAAACGGTTATAATAATCATCCACTCACAGTGATCAATCAAGAGGTTTCTACTGTAGTTAATAATGTCGTCATTTCTCTGACATCTATTCATCTGTGAGTCGACATCAGGAGTTCAGAGTCTTTGTCAAAGACTCTGAATCAGGATGAACAGTGACATCAGACGCGTTACGTTTCAATTCAATTCAATTCAAAGAACTTTATTAATCCCTCTAGGGGCAGTTGGTTTGGAGCAGCTCGTACATAAAAACATAAAAACACAGATAAAACACAGTGACACACAACAACAACAATATATGTAAGCTAAAAATATAAAACAGGACCTAAAACGATTACTGATGTAAATGAGACTGACTAATAAATAAACGGACTGAAGAAGAACAATAGAAGGATCAGTCTAATGAGGGATAAAAGGATCTGTGATTGTAAAAGGATGAAAGTCCGTAAGAAATAGAAAATCTAAGGAGCATTCATTAATCTGACTGCAGAGGGGATAAACCATCTAGAACAGCGGTTAGTTTTACAAACCGGTGAAACAATAACGACGTCCTGATGGCAACAGAGAACACCAGAAGATGCTAAATGCTAAATGTAAATAATCTTAGAAGAGATTTTAACAATACTGTTGAGACTGTTTCTGTCTTTAACTGAGAGGCTGCTTTCAGTCAGCAGACGGCGTAAATACAGTCAGTGTGAGCTTATTTATTTAACTCAGTGGACCTCCCACCTCCAAAACCTAAACCACACACACACACACACACGTTTGTCTTTATTCATCTGTTGGTAGAAACGTAGGAAAAAACTTTTTTATGGGAAAAAATTTAATAAGATTTTAATATGTGTTAATTTGTGTTTGTGTGTGTGTGTGTGTGTGTGTAGTGGAGGACCAGCGTGCTGACCAAGGCGACTTTGTGCTGAGCGAAGGCTTCATCTGTTACGGCTGTGTGGTTCAGTTAGTGTGCACCGAGTCTGGAGTCGCTCTGCCACCCATGGTAACGCACACACACACACACACACACACACACACACACACACACATACACACACACAGATGTATAACAGTATACTGTATATCTTAGAGTCCATCAGTCGATGACATAAACTGATTTAAATGATAATGAACGTTGTCGATGTCTTCCAAACAACATGTTTCGAGAAAGTATGAATTGAATATGTCTTTGATTGTATATAATTATAAATATAGTTATTACACCGCTGTGTTGAATACTCGATTCTGATTGGTCAATCACGGCGTTCTGCAGTCTGTTATTTCTATATAGACCGTTGCTATGTATAACAGACCGTTGCTACGTATAACAGACCGTCACTACGTATAACAGGCCGTTGCTATGTATAACAGACCGTTGCTATGTATAACAGACCGTTGCTACGTATAACAGACTGCTGCTATGTATAGCAGACTGTTGCTATGTATAACAGACCGTCGCTACGTATAACAGACCGTTGCTATGTATAACAGACCGTTGCTACGAGTAGCAGACCGTTGCTACGTTTAGCAGACCGTTGCTACGTATAGCAGACCGTTGCTACGTATAGCAGACCGTTGCTACGTATAGCAGACCGTTGCTACTTATAGCAGACCGTTGCTACGTATAACAGACCGTTGCTACGTATAGCAGAC
>CAKALU010040378.1:0-13940 GCA_916700995.1 Hozukius guyotensis
CACCATCTGGAGGAACACTGGAACCCCATTCCCCATGCTCCTCGCTCCCTTTAAGACTTTCAGTCTTAATCCCAGCCACATCGGACTCTGAGAAACCCTGCCCTGTCCACCGTTTACATTTATTATTATTAATAAATTCTTATATTGTTACAACTTTAAACTTGACTAGTGTGTGTTGCTTTTGGGTCCACGTTTTGTTTAACCAGAACATAACAATTGCATAAACAGTGGAAATAGATAGCTAAAGGTTTGCTTAGAGTAGCGAACCCCAATAGGCGGCCCTACCTATTGGCACTTACATAAATGCACCTGTCAGTCATAACATGTGCAATATGTAGTCTTAAACTAAGTTCATGCACCTGGCCCCTGGTGTCACTCAAATTCTCCATAATGTTCTCCCTCGCGATGCTCATACACACTCACAAATATCTACTGCCATCTCTTTACACACCCTTTTCAGCGAGCTATGATATATGTCCTGATGTATTGACAGTGAAGTGGAAACTACAAAACCACAGCATATCTTTCGTCGCTTGCACATAGCAAAGACTCCAAAATGTTTATCTTAAATAAAACTCCAAAATTCGGTGTCATAAAAGGCAACACAAAAAAAAAGATTTATATTTTTGTTTTACGACTTCAGCGACAGAGAAAGACGTGGTGGGAATATGACTGCCTGCCTGACTGTCAAATTCCATATATCTACATTATCATTTGGCATATTAAAGAGTTTTCTATTATTATTATTTAGTTTCCTGGATTTTATTCCCACTCGCCAATATGAGTGTGTGTTTTCACCTCGGATCCTCAGGCCAGGCCTCCACTCCAAAACAGTGTGCAGCTGCACCGCAGGTAGCCCGGCAACATACATCACCTGACGAGCCATGTGACCAGTCAGCCCCCCCTGGTAAACACTGCAGACACACACACACACACACACACACACACATAGAGATCACTCATCAGTCCTGTTATCAAAAGACAAGGTGGTCAATGGGGAAGTTTTGTTTAAAGTCCGGGGGGATTTACCCTGCTTTTCTGCCTGGTGTTATTATGGATGAAGAGTGCATGTGTGTGATGATGTGTGTGCGCTTGACCCTTGACCCCTGCCTGTCTTTGTGGATAGTACTCAGCAGACTGTTGGGTTGGAGGGCTGATAGAAAGATGGATGGATGGATGGATGGATGGATGGATGGAGGGAGGCTGTTTTCTTGTTTTGCTAGTTTAATGAAGCACAGATGCACTTACACATTAAAGATAATTGATCAAATATCCTGCTCCTAGTTAGGAATGAGAAACTGCCTCTGGATATGACACATTACTTTTTTTCTGGGCTCTTTTCTGCATACTGGAACAAAAACGTAATTAATACATTTAACGAGCTTTTTAAATTATAAATGTTTCGCTCCGCGTGACTTTACGTAAGTGTCCGATGTGTGCGGTGAACGTTAAGCAGAGGGAAAATAAAGTTTGTCCTTGGTTTCCATGGGCGTGAGAGGTGGGATGTTGAGTGGCTGCTTTTCCCACACACGCACAATATCCTTAAAGTGGCACATATGGTGTGAGGGAGCAGAGGTGAAGGCCTCACAGTGCCTCTATTTCCCACACGCATGCGGAAAAATCTTCATTTTGTTTTTTATAAAAAGTGAAATTATTTAGGTGCAAAGTGCAAATGTAAGCTTTTGTTTCCAGGAAAAAAAACGTGCAAATAATGCCTACCATACGCTAGAAGACTTTGAAAAGACTTTGAAAAGTCTGACACCCTCTCACATCTAAAGACAATGTGTTTTAAGTCACAGACTATAATATTTCGCAAAGACTGGGGATCTTGCAGGGTCACTATTTACAAGACTACAACTAGATTCCAAATTTACAAGAAGAAAAACTGTTAGAAGTGGATAGAAATGGCTGCAGCCCTCGAAATCCCCAGTGAGTACGCTATAGCTACTCGCAAACTAACGTTAGCAACTGGAATGTTTGCTATTAACCTACGAGCTGACTGTATGTTTCAGCTGAAGATTGCTAGCTTTAACCATATATATCGAAACACATGTGTATATATGAGAGAAAGAGAAAGAGCGAGTCCTGCAGCCAGATCGAGATCACGGGAGCGCGACGCAACTCTAGCAAAACTCTTGTGATTTTATTCCGCCATCGGAAATACGTCTGCGACAGCGAAATAAATTGAAAAGTCGTTGAGTGTAGGGTCGGCATAAGGGAAGAAAAAGGAGATGTCACAGTTGAAAAATGAGAACAAGACAGCTGAAAACGTATTGAATAATTCAGCACGCGTAAACACACACTATGAAGTCACGCCCATATCCGATTTCTGTAAAGAAAACACATCTTCTGTAGATGAGTGTGAACAATAGGAAGGGCCAAGGGTTAATGAGTGTGCACGCATTGTGACGTTCATCTCGTCGTCCTCTTCCCGTCAGCGGGCACTAATGGAAGTTGACACGCCCTCGCACGCCGCACATGCAAGCGCACGCAGGGTCACATCATCGATACATCCTCCTCTCAAAGGAAGTAACCGTGACGGAATAACACAGGGGAGCGCTCGGCGAGCTCTGCCCTGGAACGGATGGCCGTCCCTGGGCGACAGAAGCAGCGAAGGCCTAGGTTGAGGTCTGGAGGGTGTGGGGCGAGGAAGCGGAAAGCTTGGAAGGGAGGGTCCCCCCGCTGCCTTTTAGCTGCAGCCAGGGAGATCCTTCTGCGGTCACACACACACACACACCTATGGAAACATACTGTGCACATTGCTCCTCTCCCCCGGTGACAGGAGCAGCTTCCTCTTTCACACACACACCGGGCCAATATCAATACGCCCACATTGTGTTTGATCTGCGTCGGGTCCGTATTCACGGGAGCTTTGAAATCCTCCATCTTTCAGTTGGTTAGAAACACTGCTGGACGTCACGCCTAATTAGACCTCATAAGAACGACTCCCTTAACTCCGGCGCTACAAGCTAATTTCTTATGTTTCACTTCAACTTTTACATTTAAACAGAAACACGAATAAATCGGGTTAACTTGGGGAAAGTCGATGTTTTAGTTACAGGATTCCCATGCCATTCAACGTTAGTATTTTTGAATGAATTAGAAGGGCTCATGCATGAGACATGAGGACGTTACGGCATTTAAAATGACCGTTCATCAGTTAAAACCACCCAGAACGTCTCTCACGCTGGTGTTTTACCTAATTACATGCTGTGTCAATAAATGCTACATTACACCTATATGACATTTAAAGGCATGTTTGAGCTCGACAGTTAAAAATGTAGGTGTTTTTTTGGAATATCATTCCAAACCTTCCACCGGGTAGTTTCTTAGAAAAATACCACCATGTGGTTCTGGTTTTGCCTTCTGGGAAGTCGCTGAAAAATATGTTCACTGGTCCAGACTGTCTTGAATGCTAGAAGAATGTCTCTCTGCCTTCAGATGGATGCCAGTGATGACGAAGACGACCAGGGAGGTGTCACTCATGGTTACGGTTTCACGGTTTAGCGATTGGTCACGGAGTTCGGTCATTGGAGCAGAGATGTAAGATGGTGTAACCGATGTGATTAGGAACAGGTGTGAAGGTGGAGAGGACTGGTTTTCAATACTGACAAGCACGCAACACACTGTACTGGTTATATAGAAACAGATGCAGAGGTAAAAAACATTTTGTTTATTCCTTAAAGGAATATTCAACATGGTGGGGAAATTGCGCTTGGTATTTGCTTTCTTGCTGAGAATTAGATGAGATCAACCAGCAGCTGGTTGGTTTAGCTTAGCATAAAGACTGCGAATAAGCATATTTCCCAAAATGCCGAACTATTCCTTTAAGACTGTATCTGGCGCTGTCTTGTACTGTATGGCCTATAGACTGTATGTGAGAAGTCGACGTAGCCACCGTGACGTCACCCATTGGTTTGTGGACTGCCGTTTTGAAGCCTTGAGTTCAGTAATTTGGCCATTGTCATCTTGGTTTTTGGCCGTTGCTATCTTGTTTTTTGTCTGTAGCCATCATGGTTTTTGGCAGTTGCTATCTTGGTTTTTGGCCTTCACCATCTTGGTTTTTGGCCTTCACCATCTTGGTTTTTGGTCTTCGCCAGCTTGATTTTTGTCCGTTGCCCTCTTGGTTTTTGGCCGTCGCCATCTTGGTTTTTGGCCGTAGCCAGCTTAATTTTTGGCCGTTGCCATCTTGGTTTTTGGAACCAGAAGTGACACGAGAGGGTGGGGCTAAGTACAACCGAACGCTGAATAGTGGTAGCGACCTGTCAATCACAAGGTAGCCATGCCCAGAATCATACCCTGCTTTATCATCTATTTTGCTCTAAATGGGACCATAATTTACTAAATGAACATCATGCTGTATTGAATGAAAGACTTGAAACTGACGATTGAGACCATAAACTCATGTTTACAATGTTTACTGAGGTAATAAATCAAGTGAGAAGTAGGCTCATTTTTCTCATAGACTTCTATACAATCAGACTTCTTTTTGCAACCAGAGGAGTCACCCCCTGCTGGCTATTAGAAAGAATGCAAGTGGAAGTCTCTTCCACATTGGCTTCACTTTCAGACCCGGAGGTAGCACATTGGTATAACTTTGAAACAGAAAATCTTTAAAATAATCAGCAGTTCTGCTAGTTGCTGCTTTGCTATTGCCTACTCTCAGGAAACAGGAAGAATACCATCATATTTACAGTACATATCATGTCCTGTGTAAGTGTGAGTAGAGCGAGTTCATATCCAAACAGGATTTATAAAGCTGTACCACTAATAAGCCTCTCCCACCACGGCACCTGTTATCAATAAACGGAGGATTAAGAGGGGGTCCCTGCTTTGGAACGCCACCAAAGCTACTCTCACTTAAGAGGCCATGGTGGTCACTGGAATGCTTTTCATTCCCGTCCAGGGAGGGATAATGGTGAGACATACAGCGATATTTGATAGCGGTCTGTTCTCTCCTCTTTTTATCTCATCTTTCGTTCTCCATATCCTGTCCTTCTATCTCCTCCTCTCCTCTCCTCTTCCCAAACCAGACACCCCATCTGTCGAGGAGGGACAAAACGTTTTCCAGATGACATTCAGCTGGCAGCTTGTCTGTCCTCTCATCTCTCTCACTCGTCTCGCCATGTCAGGAAACAAAGGAAGAGGTCTATCTTTATCCGTCCTCAACTTTTTGTGTCTTTCTTTCTTTCCGTCTGCCTGTCAGAAAACACACTGCTCTCATTATTCACGTTGCCTCTTTTTCGTTTCATTCATCCATCATTTCTTCCCGCTGTCACATCTCCTGTCTGTTTTTCACCAACTTGACCCACATTTAAAAAGCATGGGATGGCATGTTGTTGAGCGTTACGTGAAAACAAGTCAGTCAGAATTGAGCCGACAGGGAAACACAGCTGGAGCATGTTACAATAGTTGATTTAGAATGTTTTTTCTGACTGATAGCCGACCCTCGTTAACCGATCATTAACCTTTAACCGACAAGATTAGGGAATAAATACTACAACTCCTCAAGACATAGCAAAGTTCCCGTGTCTTGCTTGCTATCTGCTGATACAAGTGAAGGGGGTTAGCCCTGAAGTAAGCGACAATTTCAGCTCAAGCTCACTTAAAGGGATAGTTTGGGTGTTTTGAAGCCCCCAGTTTGGAGAAACAGACAGGAGTTACCGTACGGAAGCAAAGCAATGTACTGCTGTGGACGGGGCCGGCAGCAAAACGTATATTTTAGCCACCTAAAAGAAAGGCTCACCTAAAAAAATCTATATCAGTTTTAGTGTACACTATATTTACAATATTATCGCCACTTTACCCTGCTGTGAGACAGCTAAGAACTAACTTTTTATTACGTCTTGTAATGTAACCAAATGCTTACACTGGTAAAAGTCTCTATTAAGATCAGTTTTAAACACAGAATTGTTTTTCTATCATTAAGACAATTTATCTAATTATTTGTGTGAGTTTAGCTAAAATATTATATGACCAAAAGATGAAGGGTGGGGTCTTTAAAATGATATATATTGCAAATTTAAAATAATTAGTGATGCAAACCATTGGATTGAACATCTATACTAAAGTATGGTACTAAAGTTGCTTTAAATTCCATCATTTTGCTCTACAGAAAAATTTACCAAATGTTTCCTGTCCATTAAAAAAGACCCAGCTGTGCATCGGTAGACTCCAGCAAGTGTGGTTTTGTCTGGCAGGTTGTTTTCATAGAAATTTGAATGGGGTGATGAGGTCTCTGGGAGGAGGCCTTTAAAAGCAGCAACGATTTTGTAATCACATTTAATAGGGGGGGGGAGTCTGACATGGGCAGAGAAAGTCCAGCCATGTTGCTCTTTAATGGGGAGCACTGGGAGAGTTCATTGTCTCCCATCGAGATAGGATCTGTGAGAACCTCCCTGCGACGTTAGCCGGCTGGTTGCAGAGATAACCCTTCACACTGACCCCGACGTGATCTTCAACATCTCCCACACACTAACTGTGTTTGCAGATACAGTACGGATGAGGATCTAGTTACAGTTTTAAACGCCCTAAGAAACTATTTTCTCAATGAGCTTCTCACTACGAGCAATCTTGTTGTAAATGCACAAAAACATTCCTGCCAAAGTTAGAAAAGTGTTGGTTTTATCATCAGAGAAATTTGTATTTGTGCTGTTTTTGCATCACTGAGACTCCGTTGGAAAAACATGACACCATGTAGGTCTACCTTTGACATTTGACAATGTCAAAAACCGTGATGTTTTTTTTTACTAAACCTAACCCAGTAGTTTTGTTGCTGCAAATAAAGGCATCGACCAGGATTAGATAACCTCCGACACCATCGACTGCACAAAAATTGTAGGACTCCAGCAAATCAAACTACACAGCGAGCGTGTGCGTGCGTTTGCGTGAGCGTGTGTGTGTAATCTTTAATCCATGCAGACAGACAGCCACGAGCCTCTCATCTGATTCAGCTTGACTTCGTGACTCCCCCCTTCGCCATTGTTACCCTATTTATGTCTCTCTCCAATTAGACATCTGGAGACGATCTGCGTGTTTGTGTGTGTGTGTGTGTGTGTGTGTTTCTCAAAAATGCTGACGGTGGAGTTTTCCGGGGGTTGAAAAGCGGGCGAGGGAACGACAGAGCTCTCCAGCTTCAGCGGTTGTACGATGAGTCAGGTTGGTCGCGTTTGAAGAGAGCGATGAAAGATGGTTAGATGACTTTGATAGTTAGTGGTCAAAGGTGATTTACGCTGCTTTTTTCCCCCCATAATAGCCTCTCTCCTTTTTGATGTGCAATTTCCAGTCGACAGCACACTTGCTTAATCACTCACATGTGAATTATTCTTCATAGCATTAGCGTGTGGCAATGTCAGCTGAGGGTGCCAAATCGTTGGGGTTGTGTAAGCGCTGCTGCAGCGGCGGCTGAGGGCCAGAGGACGAGGTCAGCGGCCGCAGCTGTTCGCAGGATGTCCTCATCCTGGAAGCAACCATGACTTCACCGCTGGTTCTGCCTCGCTTCAAGAATGAACTTTGCACTCTGCAGTTTTAACACTCCTCAGAGATCTGCTGAAATGTTGTCCCGTGTTATGTTATCTTCTCCTAGAGGGTGCCTTTTGAATGCATTTCTTTGGCTTGGCATGGCATGGCTTGGATATAAATTGTGTCGATGACTTGGAGCACTTGCGTCGCTCTGCCAGATGGGTGGTTCCATTCCTCCACAACTGACTTCAAAATATTATTGAATTCCTCCTCCAGCAGTAGCCAAATGGCGCTCTGCTCTGAATACCTCTCACAAAATCCATTTTAACTGCCAATGCATCTCTTAAATATCCCATATCCTCTCCTGTGTGCAGCATAGCATGGAGGATACATCCCAACATAACCTCTCCTTCCTCCCCTCCCTTCCCTTCCCTTCCTCCACCCTGGTGATACAGTCCAGAGGCTGCGCTCTGTTTTTCCTCACCTCCCTTTAATGGCTTCTGATGCTCCCCAGCTTCCAGGATTGTGTTCCCACCCCTCTAATACCCCCCGGACGAATGGCAGAATTAGCCAAACACACACCCGTTTGGATTCCTTGTCGGACTGCCACGCCAAACACGCTGGATTTTCCCTTGTATCACCACATCAGCCTTGAAATTTGGTATATATTTTGGGAAAAAAATATTGGATAGGGATGTTTTCTGTCGCTATCTGCTCACTGGCCGGCTGTCTATCAGAGTTTCAACCCTTGACTCTGACTCTGTTAAGTGGGAATTCCTCTTGAAAGACTGTTATTGGACGTTCAGGTCAAAAAGTTGATTTTGTCACATGTGGCGGAGGTCTGTGACAGTTGTATTTACTCAAGCATTTTAAGTGGCTAAAACATGATACAGACAAAAACATGTGGGCAACTTGATAGTACATCGAAGACTATAGGTCCTTCTGGCCAAGTTGTTTGTGGCCAGCTTGCGGTGAGTGTTGTGTGCCTCTGCGCTGATGTCGTGCCGCGGTCACTCGCAGGCTCTGCTGCATGTGTAGAAGAGCGTGCCGGATCAGCGTCTGTCGGCCTGAGCCTCTTTACAGATCCTCTTTAGCGGAGAGGAAAAAAAAAAAGAGCACTTCCTGTTGTTGTGTGTCTGGGTCTCACGGTCAATGACCTCGGGGTCAAAGGTCGAGTTCCGTCTGGCTTCAGTCACAGTACAGTAGACTGCAGACAAGTGCTTGAACCAAAGGGAGCTCTCTTTGTTGCATCCATCAACACGCTCTTAAGTGCGCGTCCGACGAAGATTGATGACAGGAAGTCGGGAACAACGTCGGCGAACTGTGTCACCCGGTGCACTCCGACACACTGACACACTGACACACTCACGCAGAAAACCCACAAACACGCTGGTCACAGATAAATCATTGTGAGCGGCCTAGAAGAGCAGCAGCAGCGAGCTTTTGGAGAAGTAGGTCAGTGCCCAGGGGCCGTGTCCAGCCTTGCCAACATAGCGCCACAATTAACAGAAGAGCCAAAAGCATCCGATTTGATAAATCTGGACACATGGGTGCGTTTAAAGGGAGATTACAGATTAAAACGGTGTCGAAAACAGCCTCAAGCTCTCACGTTATGGGGCCCATCAGAAAAGTAAATACAGGAATTAACTCAAATAAAGTGTGTCACTTCTGATTATTCTAAGGCTTATGCCTGTAGCGGCACGTCTAATCGAAACGGCGTGAAAACACACCTGTCTTCAGTCAAATGGGTTTATTGAATATCTGGTGTCAGCTGTTATGACTTTCAGCTTTACTCAGTGTCGTCCTTTGACCTTGTTGTGCTGAGTAACTGATCTCCGGATGAAAGCACAGCACTGCTTTGTGTCAAAGAGCAGGAGCTGTAAGTCAAACACACACAGAATCTCCGTGTCAGGAGGTGCCGTGCGGGAGCACAGAAGCGCACCCCGACATGTAATCACTATCTCATTACATACAGTACAAACCAAACATCGTGGTTCATGTCAGCAAGACATTTAACATCAACAATGCCACCGGCTGTGTGTGCATGCTCAGGTCATGCAGACATGTCTTTATCAGCTCTCTGTTATGCATCAGCCGAGGGTCTCGTACACTCTGTCAGAACGCATTTGTGGATGTAGCCGTGACAAAGTTTGATGCATAGCAGCGGCATTGCAACTCTACGACCAAGACGAACTTCATGTTAAATTCTGCAAAAAATAAGGGGAAGACGCTAGAACATCTGTAATTGATATTACTACTTACTATTAATGAATTATTAAATTATGTGGCTGTTTTTTTTAATAAGTAATCAGGCGGCAACCTCCAGGTCTGAGAAGTGAAGCCAATGCAGAAGTGCCTTAAACTTGCATTCTATCTAACAGCCAGCAGGGGGCGACTCCTCTGGTTGCAAAAAGAAGTCTGATTGTATAGAAGTCTTTGAGAAAATGACCCTACTTCTCACTTGATTTATTACTTGCTTGCCGACAGCCAAAAACCAAGACGGCGACGGCCAAAAGCCAAGGTGGTGACAGCCAAAAACCAAGATGGGGAAGACCAAAAACCAAAATGGCAACAGCCGAAAACCAAGATATCGACGGCCAAAAGTCAAGATGGCGATGGCCAAAAACCAAGATGGCAACAGCCAAAACGCCGAACTCGAGGCTTCAAAACCGTAGTCCACAAACCAATGGCTTACGTCATGGTGACTACGTCAACTTCTCATACACAGTCTATGGGTAATTGAGTAAAAAGCTCACCAAGTGCAACTTTAAGCCTTTGACAAGATGGATTTATGGAATTTATCAACAAAAATGGCCGATAATGATGAGACGAGATCTATATACCTATAATTTACAACAAAGGCTTTATAAAGTGTGTTTTAGGATGCTACTCTTGACTACAAGTGGAGGACACAGACATGAGATATTTGCACCTGAATGAGCTCAAAACCAAAACAGCACTGGTTTGCGAATGAGGTCACATGTATACATACACATATAAATAAATCATACATACAGTATTATGTATGGATATTTTTCCAGGAAGGCTGAAAAAGCAACATGTGTTTAGAGTGTCTGGTGTACAGTTTAAGTTCAACAACACACACACACACACACACACACTGCTGGTGGAAAAACTGAGAATTCACCACACGCTGTTGAATCCAAACTATTTAAATGCCAGGAGGAAAAAAAAAAAGAGATGTTATGAAATCGGTCATCCATCATGGGAGTCAAATCCATCGTGTGTGGATGCCCTGAAGCGATACGCTGTGAACCGGAGTTGAAAGCAGCAGGAGTCCATATCACTTCTGCTCAGGATCCTGACTCTCCATGGGAGTCAGGTAGAATTTATCTAAGGATTACAGTATCTGCCAGAGTGTAAACTATTGCTCAAAATCATGATCCAAATCCCCTTTTTAATGATTTACCGTCTCCTTTTCTTCCTTAATCTTTGCCTGTCTGCTCGTCTTTCTCTCCTCTTCCTCTCCCCCCTTTATTTCATGCTTTTTGCTCTTACTTTCCTCTCCTCCGCTTTCACAGAGATCGAATGTTCAAAGGTTGGAATGTGACGAGCAAAGAGGGCAAAGCTGCCCACGCCCTGCGTTATGTGCGCTCACACTCTTTTCCAAAACTCTCCTCCTCCTTACTTTCCCTTCCCTCTCTCTCTCTCTCTCCCTCTATACCTTCTCCTCCATCCTTTTTTGACCTGCACTTTTCCAAAATCATATTTCGGTCAATTTCCCCGTGCAGCAGGAAATCTAATCAAGCAGGGAGTGTCCTAACAGATTGTTGAGGTTGAGAGGTTAGTCGAGGCTGGCGCTGGTAAAACTTCACAAGACTGAATGTGTTTAGGAGGTGTGGATGCGTTTACACTGGACAGACGCGCAGAGACCACAATTTATATTTCCCAGCAACGTCCTCCTGCTGCACAGTTGGCTACTGGGGCATATGGGAGTTAAAGGAGCACTATGTTGTTTTCTTGTTTTACAGTTTGGGTCATATTTTCGTTATTTTCGCCAACTAATCTTCATTGCTGAGGTTTGGGGACAATGTGAGTCACCAGTTTGTTAAAAAATTCAATATTTTGAAGAGAAAAGAAAGGCCAGTGTTAAAATTGTTACCCAGTTTGTTGGCTAAAAACCTCCTTTAAATTTTGCAACTCCAATTTCCTGGTTTTCTATCTAATGAGCCATTATAAACCAACATTTTGAATTTTCAAATTCTTGGTTTCCCTCTAAATAAGAGGTTTGGATCGAGGGTTCCTAACTTGTGGGTCAGGACTCTGCCAAGGGGATGGAGAAAAATAAAGTTTTTCGAACACTAAGTTTTTTTCTTGTGAAATGCTGGACAATCTTTTACCGCTATATTTGCACTCTTCCCATATTGTCTTGCAACGGCTGCACAGCAATTCCCCCTCAGGATGAATAATGTTTCATCTCATCTTATCTTAAATATCGGGATGTCTCGGCCTCTGCTTATTTGATTTTTACTGTCCGTTTTTAAATCCGTCTCTTTCAAGTTCTCCAACTTTATGAAGTGCAACTATAAATCACTTGAGTTCCTTTTTAACAAGTCACAAGGTTTAGATAATCTTGCTAAACTCAACGTTTATTTGCAATCTGTATGATCACCTTGTGTCCTGTTGCACTCTCGCTCTATAGTGATGAACGCTTGAGATCAGGTTCCTAAGAATTTAGTTGGCGAGCACCTTGTTATTACAGCCAATAGATAAAAAAACCTATGAAAATAAGACCAGGAATTTAGCTGCCTTGCTCACCTGCACCTCAATAGTAGATGATGAAAGATAACAGACATCAGTCATGACCATGTCTAATGCATGTGTATATTTAGAAAAGGTCTCCATCTGTGTCCATCTTGTTTTTCTAATGTGGTGTTTTTAGTCTCTATCCTCCTCCTCCTTCCCATTCAGGCCCTGACAGAGATTCCTCTCCGTCTGTCAGCAAAGCCCCATTAATGGTTACGACTTACGACACACACACACACACACAGAAACTCCTCTGTCAGCACCTTTGATTAAGTCTTACATGTTTGGGGGCGGACATAGATTTTAAATTCCTAGAAGTACATACAACACAAACATGAACCTCAGTGGATCTTTCCTGATAAACAAGCCGCAAAGTGAACGTGAAACATGGCTACATCCTGGTTAAAATGATGTCAGTTTATACCGCTTATTCACTCGTGACCTACGTCTCTCCGTTCTACGTTCAGTCTGATCCGTCCGGCCGGTCCCAACCAAAACAAAAAACGCTGAGCCAGACAGTCAGTCAGTGAGGTCAGTTCACACAGTGTGAAAGGTTGCAGCCAGAAACTGTATATCTCCCCGAAGCGGTAGTCACTACGTGAGGTAGGTCCGACATTTGCGTTGAGTGACGGAAAAAATGGGGAGAGTAATAAGAGAGGAAGACAGGAAGAGAAAAAGATACGCACACACGTGTGACCTCTTTTCATTGGCCCTACTCTCGGGCCTCTAAACTGTTCTGCAGACATGAGAGATAGACAAAGGAAAAGACAAAAACAGACAGATGGGGAGAGGAAAAGTTGAGGGATTGATTACAATTCAGAAAAGAAAATGTGTCATTACTGAGAATCATGGGAGAGCATAAATACATAATCTAAGCCTGAGGGCCGGAAAATGAAGATAAAATATTTTCTTGGTCTGAATTAGCTGTACGATCAACACACGTCGGTAGCATTAAAGATTCAGTTGCGTACAGCTGACCTCAACATAAACACAAAAACACGTGGATGATGGCGCAGGCTGAATGGAGAGGGGGGGCAATCGTACTCGGGCAGCTTGGCGGAGGTCTGCGCTCTCAGAGTGCCATTCCAGTTAATAATATCCCATTTCTGCCAATAGATCCCACTAAATGCTACACACTTTTCCTTTTTCCAGAGCTTTCAACCGCATCTAACGTTCTTCCTCGGTGGATGGATTTGCTTAGTTGTCATGGAGATAGCGCAGTTGTCATCACGTGCCATACTTAGGTCAACATGATGGGAACTGAACGAAAGATACATACAAATTGATTTTGTGGGAAATATGAATGAATTTCAGTGCATTACTTTTCATAAGTATAGCTAAGAGTGGTGTATGAGAACAACCTGTAAAGTTATATAGTCTCACTTTAACATTTTCAAGGAAAAAAAAAAATCATTGTGAAGAACTGAAGATAAAAAGGATCCAAACAGCTGCAGTCCTGTCTAGTTATCAGTACTTTTCCATTTGGACACACAACCAGGTATTTTAGGTGCTCAACGCCGCTGTGACTCACAGCACCGGCAACCTTCCACTTACAGGTGGCCTCGCTGACCTTCTCCCTGATGAGAAAACCAACATGAATATGCACCAAAAAAAGTACCCCACAGGTTTACAGACACGTCTACACACAGACATAAAGTTTATATACCGTGGCCATGGCTGGCACCAGATGATGTCAGTGTGTGTGTGTGTGT